>JXWZ01006356.1:0-18175 GCA_000956215.1 Anopheles farauti No. 4 | reverse complement strand
GTGTATAATTTTTTGTTAAAAAACCACTCGCAACTCTTCTTCGCTGATCGAACAATCGGTTCTGTTTTCGCTTTTAGCGTATTCCTCACCTTTCCACCGATGGTTAGCTGGTAGCCCATGAGGGTCGGCGCCTTCAGCTGCACCGGACAGATGAAGCCCAGATCGCGATGTCCAGCACCGACCAGCCCGCCACCCCCAGCACCCGCACCGCCGGCCACTCCAACGCCGACCGTTCCCGACGGCTTCCGGTGCGGTGGAATGTACGGTGCGGCCACCGTCTTCGTCGGATAGCCGGCAGACGACGACGCCGACGACGACGACGACGAAGAAGACGACCCGGAAGAGGCGGAAGCGCTCGTCGGGATCGGGGTCGTTTCGTTCGAGTCGTGCTTCGACACGCACAGCTCCTTCCCGCCGTACTCGGGGAACTTGGAGCACTCGAGGTTTTCCGGCCACTGGAAGTCGAACGTTTTCATGATGTCCTCGCAGGCCCGCGCACTGACGCACAGGCTCCGGCACGGCGGTATCGGGTGGCTGAGGATGGTGCAGACCGGCGCGTACAGCAGGCACAGGAAGAACTTCAGATCCGGGCTGCAGTCGATCTTGACCAGCGGCACGTACTGGTGCACCTCGAGGGCCGCCTCCTCCTGGTTCGTGTGCCCCATCAGGTTCGGCATGATCGTGCGGTTGTACTGGATGCCGGCGCAGAACGGAATCGTGATCGGTTCGCACCGGTTGTGGTGCTGGAACTCCTCACCGCCGATGCCGGTCTCGACCTCGTGCGTCACGATCGTTTCCTGCTGCTGCTGGATAGCGATCGCCAGCGGCAGGAACGCCAGCCACAAACAACACCACCGCTGCGAAGCGGCCATTTTAACGCACGTCGGTTTGCTCACTGTTGCTGCGAATTTGGGGAACTTTCCTTCTTCCGAACCTTTCATATGCACAACCAAAACTCACAACGATGCACCCATCCGGTTGTGAGGAGGGGAGGGAGTGGAACGCAAATTTCACACACGTTGAGCAGGTGCCTTTTCAGAATTCTCCCACACACAAACACACACACACACACACACACACGCGCGCGCTCACTCGCACGCGGTCACGAACACAAACACTCAAAAGCACACTTTAGAGAACCTTTTGACACCTTCTTTGCACTTTTCTTTTTGCGGCACAGGTACGAACAAGAACGAACCGAAAGCGATGGAGCGAAATAAGCACAACGGATCTGCCGCCGGAGCAAGCGGGACGGGTGATTCTACTTTATTTTTATGCTATTCGCACTTTTTTTTGCTTCACGGCGCACTCTCTTCTGCGCTTCACACACCATTCGCCGATTCGTATTTTATTTCTTCCTTTACGGCGTCGTACACAAGCCACGCACACACAAACGAACACCGAATGCGCCGGGCGGCGGCGGCGTGTTGTTTCGTTTCTTTCACGCACACCAATTAATAAATCGGCACATAAACACACACCACCACGCACACGCTGGCTCCTGCACTTGCCGCGCGCTGCCAGCACTTTTTACATCACACGCGCTTTTCTTTTCAGCGAGGGGAGATTTCAAAGGGACGAACAACACCCACACCAGCGAACGGAAGCACCGGCCGCGGTACCGGGTTGTTTGCGATTTCTTCCGCCTTTGCCGAGGGAGGGAAATTTTCCACGCGCTCCTACACGCCTGCCGGTTTTTGGTTGTGTATGTTTTGCGGTGCACTTGCACTGCCACGGAGAGGGCCTCGTGTTTTGTGACTAACGGCCCCCCGAGTCGTACCGAGAACCGGGTAAAATTGCTTAAATTATTTTAACGAAAACGGCGTCGGGTGAGTTGATCGTAACACTTCCGGGAAAGCACATTTCGCGCGGATACCATTCTGCACCGGGACGAACGAAATTTTCGAACACGCACACCGAACCGATCGCGACGCGAAAACACTCGAGCAGAATGAGAGGATTTTATACCTAAAACGTTAAAATGTGTCGACGGTGAACTGCAACACGATGTACGAGATTTTAACAATTTGAGCGCGGCTCGAGCGCGACGCAGCCTGACCGATACCAACGGATTTTTTTTCGAACTGAAAAAGAGCATCAACAGCAGCGGGGCAGTAGCGAAAACATCAACAAACAACTGTCAACACTGTCATCATCACTGGAAACTCATCATCGGATCATCCAGCCGCCAATGTGAATATGGGAGAGCGGTTGAAAATGAGCGAGATACGGTGCCAGAACGAGATGCAAGAGGTAAGAATTTAAAACGATTGGTCGATGAGGAAAAGAGATGCAAAATGAGGAAAATCATACTGGACAGTTTTTAAAAAGCACTATGGGCTTGACGAATGAAAACCTTAAAATAAAGAAAATTGTTGCACGTAAATCAACGGAAAAACATCACTATTTTATTAACAAAGTTAATGTAGAGAGTATTCAATATAATTGATTCTAAAAATTGTCAAACATTGTCGGCAGGTCAGCTTCTCGACTTGTTCGAAAACGGTTTTCAATTTGAATTTGACGAAACTACGACAGGCGTACAACTATCTTCGTCAGAAACTGTTCGAAACGAGCTTTCGCAGACATTTCTAGTTCGCTTGTCGCGCTCTCTGGTGGTCACAAATGTAAGCTCAAAATATATTATTAAAGCTTTATATACGTCATGAATGCTTTCGAGGCATTTTAAATTAAGTTTACTTACTACAACATTCATTCTGCGTGCAGAGAGTAAAAAATACTCAAATTCTTATTACCACGCATGAAACTCCCGTGCCGTTATGATATTATTTTTTCGCCACTTTGTCTTTAAATTTCTTTGTTGAAAAACAAAATTGTCGCTGCAATTTGATCAAAAATTCAAAATTATTCATCAAACTGGTATAATCCCACACATATAGGCAATCTGGGAATAATAGAACGCTTGAATCGTAACAATGCGTTCTAAATGACGTTGAAGCGTTTTGAAACATATCGTAGCGCTCGGAAATATTTCGAAGCGTTTATTTGAAATACGACCGGTAATGATTGACAATTTCTATGTGGCAAGCAAATTCATTCTGGTTTACTAAGCAAGTGGTATAATATAATTATGAACAGGTTCACAGTGAAATTTAAAATACGTCAGAGTCGTATTATCAATGCTGTATCATTTACATTTCTTCCCAAAAAGATTATGTTTAATTAACCCTCAAATAAAATATTGCATATTTGCAGGGCGCTCCAAAACAAATTTCCACCTTCCACCTTACACAGTTTCCACCTTCGAGTACAAAACGAGACAATTGTTACAAATTAAAATATGGCGAAACTTTCGTGCTTATTTCGGGTGACGCGTACAATACACATGCACTCAAATCTTAATTTTCATTTCCACATCAACCAAACTTGATGAATTTCTCGGTAAGAAAGATAACCCAGCTCGGCACTTCACCCTACTGTCCTCGCACTAAAACAGACCCTACAACGCAGTCTTCCGATCGCTTAACTTGATCGGCAGCATCCCAGTAACATCAAATTCCAATTAGCAGTCCCGGCGGGGCAAGTTGAGCTTATCTCGCACCGATCACACAGCACAACACCAGTTGGTGTTTTGTAATTTTTCATGAACATGTTCGGACTCATCCGCGTCGCAGCATTCTAGCCGTTGGAGTACGCATCGCTTCGAAACTGTTCGACCAATGGGGATATACTGTGCGGCAAAGGGACTCGCTTATTGAATTATTGCACCCGCGGATGATGATGACGGTGGCATTATGCATGCGCATACATTAATCGATCGTGCTGCACTGCGAGTGCGAACGGGGCCGGAGAACTTCTCCAGCAGCAGATTCCACCGAACAGACACTGTTTGTTCTTACAAATTCTTCGCTTCTGTGTGCGCGCGCTCGTTCGTTCAGGGCGTAGTAGAGCACGAAGTTTGCCACGCTTTGGTAGCTAATCCAATATTAATTTGACCGCACGGCACAGCAGGACATGTAGCAGATCCTGGAACCGAAAATTCATCCAACGTTGTCGTGCAAACTCGACTTTAATACTCATCCAGACCGAGACCGACTGCATTGTCAGCGGCTGAGTTTTCGCTTTCGTTTTCATTTAGCAAACGACCACAATTGGCGAAAGGACATTGCGTGTGACAGTGGATTAATACGCGGAAAATCGGAATGCGTTGAGTGAGTGGGGAGTAGAAAAAGGAGCAAAAAACGGGTCGGTAAATTAAGACTGGGTTTTTTTTCTCTTCGATGAAAATCGTTTGTTCCAACATATTGGTCAGAAACATATGATTGAAAACTAACACTGAGCAATATTCGTCACGTCAAACGGGTGAAATATTTCACACCAGACAGAAGTATGAAATTTATAGAAAATTAGAATTTATTGATTGAAAAAAAAAAATGATAGAAATTTAAGCTTAAGAAGGTCAACCAGACAAATGTAGTAAATTTTAGTGAAAACATGAAATTCTATTATTTTCAAATAACATTCACTCTTCGTAAAATCACGTACTGCTTCATTGATTTAAAGCTTCACTGCTAGGAAATAACAGGTTTTTACGTAAATCTTCCGTCTGTTTTAAAAATATATTTTCGTGAAAATATATTTTCTTTAGTTGACTCTTGGTCTTTCGCTTGCGTGTGTATGATTAAGCCGAAATTATTCACTTTAATGCAATGCTCACTCTCAATTATGCAACATTATCGCATACGTGAAAAGTGAATCGAATGCATGTTGCATAAAAAAAAAATAAAAATAAAAACATAACCGGTCAAGATGCAGCGTTCGCGTACATCGAACCGCAATCGTTGCAAATAGACTTGTTCACTGTCGGATTAAACGGGCGTGCAAATCGGTCGGTGGCGAGCATTCATCATCGCTTTCTGGGTTCGCGGACCGCCTGCCGAATGCCCCACGCTGGCAGCATTAGATAACCTGTCCCGTGGGTCCGATCGAACCGAAGAAATTAATCATAAAAGTTTGCGCGTGATTTGAAACGTCCGCTACAGGCCGGGCATCGTTCGGCCACACGCTGCGAGCTGGCGTGTTCGGCGCGTTCGCGGTGAGATTCTCCCCAATCCCCCACCAGCATAGCATTGTGCTACCATTTACCGCCAACATCAAACGCACGCATCCTTCGCATCGTGGCTGCAATGGGAACAGCTTTATTTCGCCCTGCAGCGCATCCATCGGACTGCGAGTGAGCCGATGGCGACCGGGTCGAACCGACTCGAGCTGGCCGAGTCGAGTGGAGGTGAAAGTTGTTCCATTAATTGTCGACTCCAAGATCCTGATTCGGACAAAATGGACGATCAATCTTAAATTGTGGTTGCTTCTCATCGAAATCGAAACCAATAAGACTGCGAACGGAGTCGGGCTTACTGCGGCAAAGCACTGGAAGACGTCGAAAATGCCTCCCCAGGAAAAAATATCGCAATACTAGAAGGCAATAATCGGCCGATTGGGATGCCGAAATAGGTTGACTTACTATGAAACACTTGAAATCTGCGACAGGCTTCGCTGTGGAGACGAAATTGTTTTTTGATTGTTTTCGACCAGTTCCGATCCGATTAGGAAACTATAATAAAACCGCTTCGGCGCTGCGTTTTTATAGTGCATTAATTAAAATTATAGTGGATTATAGTTTTCATAGTGGATTATATCATTTTATATTGAATGTATGAGCGATCCGTGAACTTCAAAATGGGTACTGCTTGTTACAGGTGTTTTTTGTTTTATTTTACTATCGCTTGAACGACGTAAACTACCATAAAAGCGTTGAGCGCAGTGATTTTTTTGTGGATGTGGCTTTGAGATCATATTCAATATGGAATAATTAAAACAGCATAATTGATTCACAACTGATTGTTGATTATTTTTAAAAAATAATTTTTGAGTCACACAAAATAGATAACTAAACCATTAATGCCAAAATTATATTTTTTTAAGTACTCATTGACTCGATGCTAGAATTTTCGAATAGCTAGACATTCGAAGCTATACAATTACATGTTCAGTAAAATGTTACAAAATTTCCTTTCCGTTCCGTGGGAATAATAAATTAAATGTAAGTGAGTTCAATTTTGCATTTAAAGAAAAAAAAGAAACGGAAAAAAATACAATACTTCAATAAAAATTTATCATTTCAAATGATCTCAAAACAAACTATCGATAATTTTGACTTGTAAAGCCATCAAATATAACCCCTAACACACGATATTAAAATGATGATGACAAACGTTCGTCGCTTTACAGGAAGAACCAATTTAAATCTACTTTTAATGGTTCTATCAACCCCCAAATTACACCATCAAACCATCAGCAAACAAATTTCCACGATCATAATCGTGTGTCATCCGTCGAGTCGAGTTTTAGGCAGGATTTGGCCGTGCGTTATGAAAAATGTTCCCAATCTCGTATGACGCTTGTCCCATAAATTTGGGTGCTAACGTACGCGCTCATCGTCTGATCGAACCGCAGTTGACGCATCACGGGAATGGTTTTTTCTTTGCCTCAAACTGACCCCGAAGCCGCACGGTAAAGCCCGCTTTGTAAGGCTCAGATCGGCTGGGCTGACATTTATGGGACCGTCGACTATTAATAGGTGATCGTTTGCAATCGTTTCCCGATCGAGGGATGGCTTTGTGTCTGGTATTAAGATTTCCTCTGTTCCCGAGGCCCCGTGGCTTACGATGCCATCGGCTGGACCTTCTGGGCGTGATGCGACGCAACCAAGCGCGTTGCGTTCGTAGCGACGCTCGAAACCATCGCAGGCAGCGAGCGAGTTTTTATTAAATTAAATTCTCTAGATTTGAATGATTTATGCTCACGGCCGCTCGCCTCCGACGGTCGTTCTCGCTCGCGTTCCGTTTCACGGCTGTGGCCCGCCGTCGATGTTACAATAACCTGATCATCTCATGATGGAATTCATGTGGTTTTTCGAGCGATTTTTTATACCCATTTGCGGTGCCCGGGTCCCGGGCTGGGAGCTCGGCTGGGAGAAAGCGAGAGATGAGCAACGCCGCCGGATGGGACGGTCGTCACCGAGCTCGGCTGGCCTGCTGATGAATGTGGAGTGTGATGACTTCTAATAATTTATTACATTTTTATTATTCCGCACATATAAGGGCGACACCCGGGGCCCCTTCACTCGGCCCCTCCCCTCGGTCGTTTCGGTCTTTTGCTCGCCGAGCTAAAGCGAGACAGAGAGAAATGCATCTCGCCGGGCGAGATGTGTGAAATGCGGCTAACGCCTCTGCGAAGGGCGGAATCACCATCGCCGTGAAGTTTTTACGGCCCCATTGGGTACAAGGATCGCTCGCGGGTGGGCGAGAAAGGGAGGACAGGATCGTTAAATGGGTCGCCCGACCTCCCCTCCTTCCCCACCCGGAAGCGGTTATTAATTTTATGTTCATTTCCATAATTCCAAGACAGTACGGCGACGAACCCGTCTGACATCATGTTCTCGAGCGGGCCCAAACGTAAGTGTTAAGGAGTATTAAACAAAAAAAACACAAAATTAACTTCAACTTTCCACGCCATGACAAAATGCGTATGCAAATGCGCTCGTAGTACGGCGCGGTGGAAAGCAATTAACTTTTCACTGGCACGCTGCAACACATCCACAAACGGTTTTGGTTGTGTTCGGAACGTTTGTAATTTCTATATTATTAGTGGAATTTTTAATCACAAGTGCCGCTTTGATTGCAAGTTATTTAAAAAAAAAAATATTTAGTCCGGAAAATGGCCTGTAATAATCGAGCCGAAAATGGAAATAATGAGCACGGGTTTCCCCTCTTCCCCCTTCAGCTGCAGCAATTCGTGATTAGATTAAAGTGTGTGAACGAACAAAAAAAAAAGAAAACAAACAGCCCCCGCCGTGTCGAACGTTGATAGGCGCCAGAAATGAAGGCGCCTTTACTGCTCGGATTTAATTAGAACTAATTCTATGGCCATCAAAATTCTTCCCCCAAATCTGCCGGGTGGCCCAGCCCCCACCCGGTGCTCATTAGGGTGAGAATTCGGTGGCGAACTTATTGGCGAAAACGGTGGCGACGGCCCAAGACCCCGAAAAGGGCGTAATGAAATGCAGGCGGCTGGCGGCACACGGCCGATTTACAGTAGCTGCCACCGGAGCGGGAAAAAAAAAATTTGACGATGAGTCCGCGATGCAAGAATGCGGATGCTTTGTGCCGCGCTAGGATTCGTAGTAAAATCTGTTTCATCAGCGAGGGTATCCGATATTTTCCATCACACCACCATGGGCGATGTTGACAGACGTGGAGATTTTATTGCATCGTAAACAGTAATTAACGCCCAAGAAGTTTGTAGGCGAGATAATCAGAGCAACATCATGTGGTTCACACGCCGGAGGATGATTCTATTGTGGAGAGCCATTTCTCGCCTTTTACGATAAAGTTGATAGAATTTGGGATAAAAAACCATGAGCGTTTGGTTTGATTATGATGTTTTGAAATAGAAAGAGTAATAATTCAGATAATTTAAGCTTGAATAATTTGCGTTTTTTTAACACGTTTTTAATTACAAAATTTATCAATACGACCAGACTGTTGCTATTAAAAAAATATATCTCAAATTTTCTTCTAAGTATTGATCAATCTGCTAAATTCTCTCATAAGTAACTTAATTTGGAAGGATTTCAACAACAGATTTTAATAGTTTCCGGAAATCAAGACAGTTTTAGCATTATTATGAATTAGTTTACATTGAAATTTTGTATTTTATTACAGAAACTTTAAAATGAAATTTTAGTGCAGTTTTTTTGTTTTAAAAACAATTAATTTTATACAAACACAAAGTATCATTATAATCGTGTTCTTATTCTCAATTTTATACTCGTTAAAATATATTGTATCATTTACATTAAAATTATCGTCGTCAAATTCCGAATATTCATATTTTTTTTTCAGATAAGAATATTCACTATGTAAAACGAGTCAAATAAATTTCGAACAAACTTTTATCAAATTAAATAATTTTTTTCTGCGCATCAGAGTGATACTGTTTCTACGATCAAAAAGGATCAAACATATTTTGAATCCACCTACCGAATTAACCAGATAAGAAAGGACAGTGATTCGTAGTCGCTTTGCTTCCAACTTAAAAAAAAACTTTAATTTGCTATGTTCGCTTTCGTTAAACATTTCACAAACCCCGAAACAAATCTCACGAACGTATCGCGAAACCACGGGCTCAATCCACCAATCCAGAAACCAATCCACTGCCACTCTGCGAACCCTGCAATTATCTAATGATACACTCCAAAAAGGCGAGCATCGATCAAAAGTTGTGCGGCTGAGGGCGAGTCCGATGGTCGGGCGACCTATTCGCTCGCTAGAGTTCATGTTTTTATTCGACTCGATTTCTAATGTCCCAGCGAGCCACTCGAAACCCGCAAAGTGCACCGTGCTGTAATTTGCACTTTTTG
Organism: Anopheles farauti No. 4; assembly: GCA_000956215.1. NCBI lineage: Eukaryota > Metazoa > Arthropoda > Insecta > Diptera > Culicidae > Anopheles > Anopheles farauti No. 4. The sequence goes on along the minus strand of JXWZ01006356.1, from coordinate 8,733 downwards.
AATCGTCGATCGGGGCGCGTGCCCCGGGAAGGGTGCGTCCGAAATCGGGAGGGAAAAGGGAAAGGGTTTCCCAAATCAGGGTGGGACGAGCCGTTCTGCAAAGGTGACCACCGCAGGTCGGACGCAGTGGCAAATTACCGCACCGAAACCATCGGCTAACGATTATTGCCGATTCGGTGGATGGTGAAGTGGCGCTCGAGCGCGATTTCCCGACGCTGGAGATGATGATGATGGTGATCATGAGCTGGTGGGATGGGTTTTGGCGAACTCGGAGGAAATTTGCAGCACATTTTTGAAGTTTGCGATTATAATTAGCTGCTTTACTGGCGAGCGGAAGAAAAACGCTGGGACGGGATAATCTTTTAATAAAATGAAGTGCGGAATGTCAAAACGATTGCAGCAGCTGTTCTGGAGGAGCGATTTGATACCGGCATCAATTTGTGTGTTTGCTTAATAGATCTAGAGATTTTCTGTATTTAGCATGTTTTGTTTCTTTTTTATATTTTCAAGAAGTTATAAAAATTTCTGAGATTTTTGTTTAACTCAATTTTTACGGCCGAATTTGTACCCCAGGTCGGCTAGGTTCAAGGATAGATATGGATGGGATAAATATTTCTTTACATTTTCCTTTATATGAAAGGGAATTTAAGAGTACAAAACGATTACACTCTTTTCATGACTCAAAAAAAAATCCTTTCCTAAATTTTAACAAAAAAAAACAAAATTTTTATAGTTTTAGGATAAAAATGTTCAATTTATATAAAATCCTTTATCAACACAAATATATAAACCTGTAGATAAATTATTTTGTAAGTAAAAGGTTCAAATGATTCTGTAATAAAAATATTGAACAAATGAAAATTAAAAAGTATAGAAAAATCTCTAATACCCAAAAAATTGCAGTAATTTTACTTCTTGATTAACTAAGGAAGGTCATTCAAGAAAATCAAGTATTTCTTCCAAAATCAAACCACCACTTCCACCGACATTAAAACAGCTACCGTACAGAAAGTTCGTCTAGGCAAGCACCATCTAAGGCGCCTTTTGTTCATGCCTTTGATTAGCCGTGTTGGAAATAAAGAAAAAGACAAAAAAGCGATATACGAACCATGGCTCTCATTGAAATGGGAATGTTTGTCATTTTCATTGCGAAGGCACATCACGGTTTGTGGCGTTTCCTTGCGATGAAGCGAACGTACACGCCGTGCCGAAAGGGTAACGAAACTTTCTCACCAAAAAATCGTGACCTGTCCGATGGTGGAGCGCTCAACAAAAGGCACAGCCTGGCTCACGGTGGAAGCGGCTCAAGCTACGAGCCGCCTCGCGCGTTCGGCCACAAAACCGCCGTGCATGTACCTCCGCAAATGTTGTATTATAATTTTATAAATGCTCAATAAAATACAATAAACCAATCAATAATCAATTGCAGGCAGCGTTGCACACAATTCGGCAGCCTATTGGTGGGGAAAAACTGTTGCTCGCTGCTCAGCCATCACGGTTCGGGAAGCCTACACCGTCGGGCTCGTCTGGTAGACACGAAACCGGGGACAAGCTGGCAATCGTGGCGACGGTGGCCGTATTGAAATGACAAAAAAGTCGTGAATTTCAGAGAAATATGATGCAGACGGGCTGATAACAGCCGTACCGGGTGGATCGGCGGGTGAGTCGATGATGTTAGAAAACGGATTCCGTATTGCTCCACCGATGGGCACAGGTACGGGAGATCGGGGTTTTCTTTATGTGGCCCGTCAGTGGGGAAGTGAATCGGTTTGGATATTCGAAATTGACTGGACTAAAAAGATATAGCGAACAAACAACGGGATGTTCTAAATTTGAAATTTGATTTAATTTCAACAAATACACATTTAAAAAAAATAATAAAATATTTTTTAGCAGATGGAAATATTCAGGTTCAGGAAACGTTGCAGTCTGAATTCTTTGTGAAGATTTCGCTAAAGTGATGCAATCTGTGCATTTACGCTGACATTTTAGCATCTTCTGGGTGTTTTTAATATTTTTAAGTACGAATATTAAAAAAAAATAAATATTTTTTATTTTGGTTTACATGAATTTATTTATTTTATTTGTAAAATAATGTTTCCACCCAAAAAAAAAATTGCAAATAAAAAAATTTTGAACGTTTTTGTCGAGACTCACGAACAATAAGAACAACAAAGCACTTATCATAAAAAAATTGTACTATTTCAAAATGTCTTTGTGTAATTTTCATGCGTTTTAAGAAAAAAAAGCAGTTTTGGCCGTATTTGCCCTCAGTGTCCAAACGCCTAGAAGCTTTTCTATCGCTCGGTTCGAGAACGCACGCCAATCGATGGAGCGAGAAATGTCTCAACCTTACCGCCCGTTTCGCAGACTCAACTCGCTTTTAAATATGTCTGGCCACCCGACCTGATCGACCGGACGGCACGCTTCAGTGGTCGATCTTCGTCCTCCAGCAAAATTCGTTACTTGACGGCGCACTCGGAGAAGGCGGCTCTTGAGACGGGCCGCTTAAATCAAATCCACCGTTCCTCTACCGTTTTTCGTTTTTATGTTTTCTTTTCTTTTTTTGCGATATCGATAATGTCTGACAACGACCCACCGCAAACCCGAGCATGACCGGGGCGATCGCGGCAACCAATCTTCCCGATGTTTTCCGTGTCTTTCGCTTACTTTGATTATCCCAAAAAATTTCGAGCACAAGGAGCAGGGCGGCCGATTTGTGTATGCTCGTCGCTGGTCCCGCCGACGGCTGTGGTTACCGTGTTTTGTGTAATTCTGGCCCGATTACATGCATACACGACCGTCGTACACGGTTCGACAACAGCCGGGCGGACATTCTTGCCTTGTCACCCGGCGTCATCGAACCGTCGCCGATCGGGCAACCGTGACGACAACGCTTTTTTCTCTCCTCTTTTCAGACCCCTCTTTAGCAGCGCTTAAGTGTAGGAAGTATGTTTGACGTCCGTTGCGAAGGAATTTGTTAATTAGATGCACTAACCCTTTCGGGCGAACGAAATGGGCAGGCTTGAAGGGGGAAGGTGGTTCGGTTGATTCAAATTGTCGAGCAGCTCCGGAAGGTCAATGTCAAGGCGGTGTTTTGTTGGCTGCATTCAAATTCGTGTACAAATGCTACGCGACCTTGGCACCGAGTGTTGAGGTTAATGGCGGCGAAGTGATTTGTTTCCTCGGACGAAACCGATTCACTCGGTAGACAAACACTTGTATTTGCAATGCGGCAATTATCTTCGCATTTTGGAATGTGTGTGTGTTTTTTTTTTCCTTTTTTGCTGGGAACAAGTTGCTACTGGCGAAGCGTTCAAATTATAGCTAAAAGGAAGCCGAACATAAAGTTAAATCCAGGAGGAGAAGGAGGTGGATTGGTAGACAAGGTGAGACAAAATATTCAGTTTCGAGCCGAAATAAATGTCCAGAAATGATAGCCCAAGGTTTCAACAGATTTTCGGTTTAAACGTTTGTAAATCCATTTGTTCTTTATTTGTATCGTAATTTTTCCATCAATTATTATTTGATTATTTTAGAAATAAAAACTGTTTATACTGTTAGTTCAATTGTTTTTGCAACATTTTTTGGGTCCTAAATTTGTATACTAATGTATAAGAAACTACATGTTTTACCAAAATTCTGTTTGTTCTGTAATTGTTACGACGAAAAACGGTAAAATATTAAATATGATTGCAAATAAAAATGAAAAATTGAAAACATTGGAAGGATTCTAAATCTTCATCAAAACAGATTTATGCCCACGTCAAATTTGATCTAGTTTTCAAATCAAATCTCGGTTCGTCTTCCAATAAAGCATTCTGAATGCGTGCGTGAGTAACGTTCCGAAATATTTTACGCTTTATTCCATCGCAATGAGTGATGGGCGGGCACCATTTCAATTGCCTGGTAAAAACCGCAAACTTCCCGGTTTTGCAGGGCCGGACTAGTTACCAGCGCAACCCATCGCCATCTAACAGCGCAAAGTTTAGAGCTCGAATCCGAAATCCTGGCCGGTTGCAGCTAGCACCCGGTGCCGTCATTTCCGCCAGCTGCCTCAGGATGGCCCTGGCGCGGGAATCGGATTGGAAATGAAAAAAGTTAGTCCACCGCCAGCAACGGTCCGCAAAATTAAGTGCACTCACTATCGCGAAACGCCGGATGGGGTGGGTGTCCGAAAAGCGGGGTTTTGCGGTCGATTCGGGTTTGATTCCGGCTTCCCGGGAACGGAGCTTGGGGGTTGGAAATCAATTTTCCGGCAAAACAGAGGTAGTCGCTCGCGGGCGCGGCAACCCAGAACGTGGCGGGCAGTAGTGCATCCGGTGCGATGCATCCGTAGCAGCACACGGTGCTATACAAAGCGCCATCACGCGTCTCGGTTGGTGTCGGAGTTCGATTTCGATCAAATATTCATTTTACTTTGGCCGAGCGCGCTGCGGTTGTGTCCGTGCCCGGGACGGGCACGATGAGATCCTGCGGCGTGCGAAATTGCTCCGGCCCAGGTAGCGGGGCTGGATGAACTCAAGGGGACCCGAACCGAACCTCAACTATTCATCATAACGGATGCATGAATTTGATTAGCTTTTGGTTTTGCGCGCGATGCACCACCGTGACCGCAAAGCCCGAGCGTTCACTTCGTTCAAGCCGAGGTGGCAAAGAAGCGACTTGGCTAATGTTGTTCTGCTGTTTTGGTTTTTTATTTTTTTTTCTCTTTTCATTACCACACCTATTTCTCTCGAGGACACGCTCGCTTCCGGACTGCCCACGGGCGGACGGGGTGCGGTTGCTTTCGCGAAAGAATTCATAAATATGCTAATGCTCCACCTTTCTCCTGAAGTCGGCGCAACCAGGCGGGAACGCGGAACGCGGACACGACACGATTTAGAACGGCTTATCGCCGCGACGCAGCCGCCCCGGCAAAAGGTCATCGCGGTAGGCACGACCGGCGCGAAGGCTTCGTTATGCAACGCCGGACGCTCGCTATTTGTGGTTCGGCACGATTTCTAACTCCACAGTGCATTGCGCGAAATCGCTGCCACCGAATTCTCACCTCGAAGGAGGTGGAAAAAGGGCGAGGTAATGAATAGAATCAGATGGAAAGAAAGAGGCTTGGAGGCTCGAATAAAATCGTGAGTAACGGTGTGGTGAATCAGAGACCGCAAGAAACACCCGGGAAGCTACAAGAAGAAATCCGTTTTTTTACTAGTGCTAAAATTAATAGAATAAAGATCAATTATATATTTATGCGTTACAATAAGCTTTCTGCGCATTTTTATAAGCTTAAATAACACCAACCTTTTCAAAATGTTTATCATCATTAGAACAATGCCAAATCTGCTGTGGATGTACATTACAAATTTGTTAGAACTTTAAATTTGTTTTAGAACATACCTTTCACACAACGCTTTTAGTACAAGTCTTAGTACACCGCGTACACAAGTCCCTGTAAAGGGCCAGTTTTATTGGAATATATGGAAACTGAAACAAATAAAGATAAATACGTTTTTTTTTGCTTTCAATGCCTAACAAATTTCAGTTCTTTTAAAAAAAACTCTTACGCTTTTTTGCGATTTACAAAATGTAAAACAAGAAAAAGGGCAATTTAAACGAAAATTGTTTATGTTAAAAATCAATCATACGCATAAATATTTTGCTGTGAATTTATTGTAAGTTAAATACATGTTTTTTGTAGTGGCTTACTGAGTTAAAGAAAGAAAAAACGCAATACAAAATCTTATAAATTCACACAACTCATCTGCGCATCCCGAACTCACTATTAAATGCTGCCGATTTCGCAACCGACTCCTTCCCGGAACGCATTTTCTTACCCACCCGAGACACAAACACACACATGGGGTGGATACGTTTTTAATGTGCGGTCCGAGGAGTATCGAAAATTGTACCGATCACGCAGCATGCTATTAAAAATCCTTTATTTATAGGCCCTTGGGCAAAAACAAAACCGGGCCCTCACATAAAACTCATAGCTCCGGAATGGAAGGTGCACCGGTTTGATTACTATAATTGCATGTGCGTTTTTTCTTTTCTTTTCACCCGTTCCCGATTTCGGTTCGCTCGATGCTGCTTGCGATGTGTGGTTGCGTTTGGTGTGAGCTTCCAATAACGGCCGCATGAGTCATGCGTGCTTGGTGACCGCACTCGGACTGGGAAAATATTCCAGCACACAATGTTTTGTCGACCTCGGCATGCCGACGGGTCCGCACCGGACGAAACCGAAGACACACAGGTGTGAACATTCCTGGCGGGGGCAAGGCTATAAAAACGGCCGTCGAATGAGCAAAAATAATAGCAGCCCGAAACAATGACTCAAGCAGGATGCACCGTTTGTGGCCGGTTGTCACACGGAATTGCATCGGAAAGACCGAAACTGAGGCATTTCGAGTGCGGCAAACATTAAGCCTCCACAAGCACGACTTAGTGCCGGCAGAAACGAAACTATGTTAAGCGCTTCCCGTCGGTGGCGATCGTGCACATTTTTCGACGCTGAATACGCGCGACAGAAGATGCCGAGGGCGAATGCTCTCCTGCTGGTGGTGTTTTTGTTCGAAGGGAATTTTTTTATTAAAAAAAAGGAACGAAAGATACTGCTGACTCAGATCGGGATCAATTTAAAGAGTGTCCTCGGTGCAATTTTAGCCCTTTCCCATCTGATAGCTTCAATTTCGAGCAGGTCCAGTCGAATATAAAAAGATTTAAAAACATCCCCGATAAGCTTGCTTGTTCACAGGGAAAGAACACCGAACGGGTTTGTTAGTTGACTGTTGAAGTTTATTTAAAAAAATAACATCTTTCAATAAATAATTAATGTATAAAAAAGAAAAACAGCAAATTACAGCAACAGAACCGGTGAGAGGAATATTATGTAATTTGTGTCCCAGCTTCAGCCCGGTGCAACCATTGCGCCAAAGGGGTTGAAGTGATTAAACAGAGTGCATACGCATGTCGTCCGCTATCTGCAGCGTTGTCGTGTCGATATGGAAAGGAAGGGCAAAAACGCAACCGCCACCGAACCTGGGGCAATCGAAACCCGTTCCATGGGGCTGCACCTCCTGCCTCGGCACAGAAGTTGCCTCAAGCGTGTTTTTTTGGGACAAATTGATGAGGTGGTTGAAGACGAAAAGGCGCTTTTTGACGTGTTCGTACAGAGATTGAGTGACATTGCGCGCTGCGCAGTGACCCGGTGGGCAAATTAATGCTGCTGCCATTAATTTAGTTCGTTGCAATTAAGCCGTTCTTAAGTTTCTGGTGCCATGGGCATTTGTTGGGCGATTTTTTTATAATTATACACGAGAGGATGAGCTAAGTTTAGCTTCAGGTGAGTAATCTAGGAAATTGGTATTTATGAGAGTGTTTCTTCTATAAATAACTTGTTTTACTAGTAGTTTTACTGGTAAAAAGAAGGTCCTTAGAATACACTTGTCTTTTTGGATCATTTAGTTTGTTTATAACAGAATGATAAAATTTGATCTGACATATAAAATCACATGACATATTAAGAGAGTATATGACAGAGAAATTAGTATAACATCGGAATAATTTATCGCTATAATTTTTTTCGAACAATTTTTCTGCGCGAGTAGTGTAATAAAAATGACGAAAATTTGCCATATAGTTTGGCTAAACAATTATAGTAAATTTTTACTCCTTACATATGTCACGAATACAAAGAGAAGGTCCATCACGTCGGCACGTTCCACTAATTATGTAGTTTTACAAATACACCAACAATATGCTGCATGTAAGGCGGAAGACAAAATAAAACGTCACCACACCGAAACAACCGACCATTTCCAGCATCTTGTACCCAGACGGGAACATTTTTATTTCTACCCGTTGCCCCATTTGAACGTTGGAGTTAAGTTGCGCTGCATACGGTTGGGGAGCTTTGCTCATTTTTTTTTTGTCTTGTCGGCCATAATTCGTGCAACGGCTGCTTCAGTCTTTAGCTCAAAATTCCACCGGCTAGTGGGAAGTACATAAAGCTACCACGTGGGTTCTCTTTCTCGTGTACGGCCGGTATAAAAACTCGTCCGTTTGGTAAAATGGAGCTATGGAACGAAAAAAGAAAAAATAATAAAAAAGTAGCAGGTAAAATATATCACCCTTTAGCTTTCCCGGCATTTCCAGTGCGGCTGACGGCATCTTGTCCTCGTAATAAATCTATAAAAAAAAAATAACGTCAACTACCTCAACGACACTCTCGACCAGCTTCTGTACCGGGCCCGAATTGGAGCTTTGGGCCTTGGAAGTAAAACATAAAACCATTGCCACACAACTAAAGCGGATAGCAGAAGCAGCATGATAAAAAAAATGTTTGAGCAAAATTAGGAGAAGCCTAACATTCCAGCAGCCTTCCATCACGTACACACTCATTAACATGCGCCGAAATAGGGGGTTTGGTGAAAAAAAAAGACCGCGCATCAACGCACCATCCTACTCTGTTTAATGTTGTGCTGGGTTTTTCTGCCAAGACGACATGCTCCGGAAAGCATAATAAGGAACAAACGGGGTGAACTAAAAAAAAAAACTCCCCGAACGAATATTTCTCTCCGCAAGTGGGTGTGCGTCGGTTAAAAAAGGATGACAGTTTTTCGGCGGTAGAGAAAATAGTGTCGTAAAGTGTCTGCGTGGTGGAGGCTGGAATCGTTGTTGATGGCAGTATTGCGGCTCATTAATTAATTCTTCAACATAACCTACACCCGGCCCGGGGGG
>JXWZ01006342.1:0-18607 GCA_000956215.1 Anopheles farauti No. 4 | reverse complement strand
TTTTTCAACTCAGTTGAATTAACATTTTTAGCCTTACATATTCATAAATACACCGACCGATTTTAGAACCGGAAATACTTTATTTTCGAACTTAACATCTATAACTATATTTCAAAGTTAATGTTTGAAAGACATCTAGCCGAGATGATGCAGGATAAAGCAGTTTTTTTTTCGACTGATCGCAGTGATGTTACTCGTGTGGAAGACTAACCAATATCTACAACCAGTTGAATTGGTAGTTGTTTAAAAATAACTGTGATCAAACGAAACATACTTTGTGCTCCATTTGGCTGAACTAATTTCATTCACTTTTTGCACTCCATATCGTTGCGATTGTAGCTTGGTGTGAAAATCCCACCAAAGACCAGAACTAAAAACCAACAATACTCGGTTGGCATTAATTGTGCACTGACAATGGAATCATCTCTCGGGAACTCCCGGCAGGGGTCCAGTTTACGCTGCATTATGGGGTATTATCATGCTTTCGTGGAAAAAAGGTTTCTTATTTCTCTTCCAATAATTGTGCTGCCCATACACGAAGCGTACGCCTTTACGCCGGTAACAAAATAACAACACATTAATCAGATTACCGACGGCATGTTCGAGTGCTCAGGAGCCAAAAAATTGCTGCCCCATCCCCGGGTTCCGTGCCGGAAAGAGGATGCGATCCTTACAGCAGTTCAACGAAACCCCGTGGTTCTGATACACGGAGGAAAAAGTTGCAGCCTTCCTCAGTGCAGTAGCTAACCCTGCGGAGAATGGCTTTAGAGTGAGGAAAATAAAAAAAATGCTAGTATTTTCATTGATAATTTCTTTGCAAAACACAATCGTACGCCCAACCAATTCAAAATAAATCTGGATCGCAGAAGAAAGACGAGCAAAAAACATGTTCTGAAAGGTGTATCACAATGAAAACGACAGCCTTATTTTTTGTGGGTCGTCTTTGACCCGACAATCTGGGTGGAAAGGATTATAGCACCTGAACTGATGATTTGTTGAAGGATCAATTTAAAGCAGCTTTTCGAGCACTCGATCGTTGCCGTGCCGCGGATGCCACTGATGAAGATACATTTTTTAGAATTTCATTTTAAATACTGGCACTCGTCGATTGACAAATGCGGATCCCCCTTACTGGAGTGGTTTTATTCAACGCCATAAAACGCTTGCTCGAATGTGTTCGTGTGCTCGAAAACTGAAACGCCCCAAAAAGCGGCGCTACGAAAGTGAACCAACACAACATTCACACACAGACTACGAAAAAAAAACTGCATATGCATAAATGTCATCCACTGCACTCGAGTGAGCTTAAGTTTTTGTAAGCCGTCGCTGCCGCCGTCCATATTGTTTCTATTGCTCCAATTTGCACATATACACACGGGCACACTCTAACGATTTGGCACACATACGTGCACACGAGAACCATATTGCATCGCCAACCTCTGCATGCTTCTCTGACGATGTCACTTTTGATTAACGGTTCAAGTGACACTTCGTTTTAGAAATTCAATTTGACAAACGAGACTGTCAATTGAAATCGAAGCAACCATCGTGCGGGTGGCGAGACTGTTGTGTGGAGAGCAAAGTAAGGGGCGGGGGATGGTGCACCGGCGTCAAGAGTGTCATCATAGATTCTTCCTCTCGCTCTTGCACATCATCACGCTTACAGGGGTAGGTTTTGAGGTGGATGAGGTGGTGGTGGGGTTTTGCAAAAAAACTAAATCTCACAAACACGTTACCCCATTTCCCCAAACACACAGTGGAAGGCGCAGCCGAAATTGTCATTTCCGAAGCTCTAACATCGGTGTTGGAGTTAGCTTGTGGAAGAGCTAGATGGCATACGACACCGAGGACCATCCCACGCCCTTCTCTCCTCACTCCAGGGACGACCGGATAAAACGATCGCATATGACAAAGACTGGCCAAAAAACACATAATAAAACAAGGTGGAGCTAGCTTTCGCGATTCAGTGTGCATGTGTTGAAACCGGAACTGGCCATTGGGGGTTCAGTTTCCTGGCATCCGATGCCGGTTCCATTATCGTTTTATTTGATTCAGCCAAACGGAGCTGCTGTTGTTTTATCGATTGGTGGATGAATATCTCTTGAACATAAAAAATATGGTCACCATCGTACGCTTTCGTTTTGCTGGTGTTTTGGTTTCATGGTTTAAAAATTAAATTATATATTTTTCTGAACAGTTTTGGTCCTTCATATTTTTTAGCAAGAATGATAAACGAAGAAGCTTTAAGTTTTTTTATTCTAGCTGAAGAACTGCTCACAAATTTTATAAAAATGTTTCATTACCCGTTCATCGATGAACAAATGCTTGGCTGATGTTTTAGAAGTTTTTATGTTCTACCTAACTCTACCCGTTCCAAATACACAAACCAGGAACGAGCCTAATCTTCTGAAAGGGTACCATCCAATGGGTTTATGCTTTGCCAAACATTCACCAATAAAAACAAACGAATCCTTAGAAATATGAATTTTGGAATGGGATTTCCCACGGCGGGTGGTTCAAGTGTCAAAAGTCATTCTACATACTGCCGGAATTTGTATGCCGGAAGCGACGGAACATTGGAAAACTTTAGCAACACTTTACTGCCTCCATTTGCCTGAACGGCCCAAAAACGAGCACTTTTTGGATTAGCGAACGTAAACATAGTTAGCTGGAAACAAGGATCACCGAGAACAGGCAGAGAACAGATTTGTGGTTACTCTCACAATAAACAATACTCAGGATAGAGGGACATGATCAAACATTATTTAAAGACAGTGGAAGGCACAAGTGAAATTTAAGATGGATCAAACACGATAAAACAAATTTGCTCCAGAGAGCAATTTCAGAACGAACAGAAAATCTCCCGTGATAAGGAAATGGAAATGGTGAGACGCTGTCAGGAATACGATAAAGAACAAAACGTTGACACTGTCTAGAATAACAATAATAAGCTACATAGCATTACCCATAAATTGCTCTTGTGTTATGAATAAGATTGAGCCTCAATAAGCGATACAAATTGATCCCTCTCTAATCTTGTTTTTATATACTTTCGTATCCGTTCAATGGCTAAACTTTTATGTTCGTTAGATTTCAGCCCGTTTTAGTAAGGTATTACTCTTCGAATATTTCCATGATAAACACCGGTTGGAACCAACGTACACAAAGAACACCATTCGCGAGCTGAAAACTGCTGACATTTGCCACATTTCCCGCTGTTTAATCGTAAAATACGTTGCGAAATATGACCGAAACCACCATGGGGAAGAATCCATTTTGTTCTACCGCGCGCACGATTGCAGCCAGCGTTCGTTTCCGACCCCATTGCATTGCGCATTACGCCGGGTGGTAGACATAATATTTGCGTGCGGTTATCGATCGATGCAAAGGGCAGATGTTGCCGGTTGTTGCTGCTGCGAAGTTGATGCCGAGCGGGTGTTCTGGACGTAGCGGTTCAGGATCAGCAGGACGAAAATCAGGACGAATCGAACGCTAAGCCGACGGTGGAGTGGTTTTGAAAGCAGTTCAAGTGCTTTTGCTTCTTATTTTCATGAGCATAGCGTTTTATTCGTTATTTTATTTTCATTTTTTCCACATTGGACCCACCGTTGCCGGGTTGCGGGTTCGTTCTGGTGGTACGGGGGTAAACCGTTCAACACGTTTCGGAGCGTTTCGCAACATGGTACGACACGCACACAACGCTTTCACGAACCTCTCGAACCGTCAAGGTTCAGCCGGAGATGCTTGAAACGTTCGGGGCTTCACTTAAACATCTGGTAATCATGACCCTACCGATTTAAGATCAGATTTGCTATATGCTTTTTTTCTCCTTCTGTGTGTGTATGTGCATGTACGTCCGTCTGCGTACTTATTTAGCGTGTCGACGTGCATTGCGCCGTCCATGATGAGGGGAGTGTGCGGAAAGGTAGCCTTAACTACAATACAATTGCAGAATGACGGTGACGTCGGAAAATATTCCAAATACGCTATCTGGAAGGATAATATCGAAGTGCCAAAGATCGCATATCTACGACCCGACGGGTTTTAATTCTCGTTTGTAACTTCATAATATTAAATTAATTCGAAAAAGGACGATAATCTCATGTTTGTCTACAGCGACATGCATACTTTTGAGATATTCCTATATTAAACATGCTCTACAGAAGACGGTTTGAAAATAATAAAATAAAATAACATCTTAGTATTTAATTATGCATAATTTTAAATAACTTACATTATAATCAAAACGTGATTTGAACGGTTTGAAGAATATTTTCTGAAGAATATTTATACCATTTTTCCGAAGGACAAAAAACGTTTAAAAATAGAGGATCCCTAATCGTATATTAAAAATTATTTGAATGTAAAACTGTAAGAAGCAATAATATGCCATCGTTATGCATTGCAATTCATTACAATCACACCACTTTTTGTTAATCGATGAAAACGAAATTTAACCATACATAGTGAAAACATTATTAAAATAACTTGGAAATTTTTTTTTATCTGAAATTAATTTTTTAATCTAGAAAGATATTACAAATTTATTATTCGATTTTTGTGAAATTAATCTTGAATGTTCAATTTCAGCAGCTCAGAACCTAGAATAAAAATATAGGAGGAAAAGTCAACATTGGCTCTTCTGTTTTTCAACAATGACACTTCTAATGCATGTTAAGCCGCTGCCGAATTTTACATGATCAATTTAATTCTCAACGTTAAACTTATTTTGAATTATCTAGACAATTTTGGTTCCCGGTCGCGCGATCACTCGTCCATTGATAAAAGACTGATGGAAATTCCAATATTACCTTATCGTAAGGAGCTCCCACTCTTTCTTATGAACTAAACCATAAAGGGATGGTACGATGTTATCCTTACCCCTGCAAACGATGTCAACCCCGCGAATGTGTTGATATACCACAGGCAATGTAAGCCTATGGCATGGGGAAAACCCATTCCTCAACTGTTAGTGACTTCGAACACCCAAACCGACGGCAAATTAGCTACGCACGCAACAACTCAAACGGCCTGATCCGGATGCGGATTGTTACTGTGTGGTGTTGATGTTTGGCCGTTCGTTAAATATTTTTCATAAATTTGCCTAATCCTTCACATCCGTTCGTGGAACGTTTTTCGTGGTGTATTTTTTCTCAAACTATATCCACACGTTTGCACTAAACACATGCAAGAGCAGTAACGGAAGAATATGCTCATCGATCGAAGGATTGCAGCAACCATATAGAATGAATCGCAAAAAACAGCACTGTTCGTGTTTACGGATGCTCAGCAAACTTTGCTACCTCTTTAATCCCTCAACTGCGTAGGAAAAACAGCGAACGCTCAAAGTTAGAGCGGGGGTAGATCTACCCGTGACGGAGAGAAACCAAAATAAACAGACCGTTCAGCACCTCCGCTCAGAGCATCCGGAGGTTCCGAGCAGGTACTCTGCTCGACAACGCACCCTTGCGTTGGCCACCCGCAATCCAATCTTTCCTCGGGCTAGCTAGAGTTCCACCGATACTGCTTCACATCCGGAGAACCGAGGAAATCGCTTGACTTGCGGTTGAGGTTAGGGTTTGACGCATCGGCTTCCCACGCAGCTTACCCAACCCAATTAACAAGTGCTTAGCGAAAGATTATGATCACCATAAACAGCATCATTATCAGCGGTTGCTGATCAGTATCTATGGCTTTTCAATGGTTTCAAGCTTGGCTGCACACGGACAATGGACCGGTGAAGGCTAGTTGTATATGGTTCGAATGAAACGCAAAGGTAGTTGGAGTTGAGATAGTAATATGAATCTCTTTTTGTATTTAAAAAAAAATTGCCGCAATTAAGCATAACAAATTTAAAAAAAATTTAAAAAAATTAATCACGCCACGACAAATCTCAAGATGCGATATACTTTGCATTCCAAAAGAAGTACATCTTCTTATTTCATCATTCCATTTTGCAGATAATAGTCAGCAGTACATTACTAATAATATAATTATTTTTGTCCCGGCAGTAATTAAATGAGTAGGAAAATGCTTATTTCATAATGCATGTTTTCTATTCAGTCATCATTTTATCCTAAACTCACACCCGTACCCGTATCCCTCCCTGCTCACCACCTGTCGCTCCCGGTGTATTCTCATCGTGTATCGTGCAACGAGAATTTCATTCATTTAATTATGAAATAGAATATACACAAATGAAAATTACATGCATTTCATTTCAATGCGTTTCTTGCTAGTGAAGCGCGGCAGCACATTCGTGGATATAATGTTTCAATCTAGTCCAATAGAAGTTAATGAAGACGGTCGCAATTTGCACAGAAGCCAGAACAGAAAGCGTGTCGAGCAAACGTCGTACGGAAAGGCAAATGTAATGGAACGAAATTAAAATTCCCACATCCTGCTCGTTATATCCTTATTGCATTGCGGTTGGATGTAGAATGTATCCGTAAGGCTTTGCCTAGAATTATATGATCGTGCATGGGTGCACCTAGCATCCAGCATAGTTCCACACGATCCTCTTCCAGCTCCAATAATTGTATTTGTTGCTGACACATCCATGAAAAAGAGGGAGCGCATAAAGAGCTCATTTCAGGCTCGGTGGATTCGATGCACCCGCACTGGGAAGGAATGCTGGGTAGTAATCGGGCATCCTTTGCCCCGCCGCCGACCCTGAGCATGTGTAACAAAAACAAACAAAAAACTTCCGTCGAAGTATGGTGCTGTTTGATTACGCTACTAATTGCACCACAGAGAAAGCTGCTGATGAGATAATATTACACTCATCCTTCGTTGAAACGCTTGCACTCCTTCGCGGAACCGTCCGTCCGTCCGGTTTGCGAAATGGATTGAATGGAGCGAAGTTGTTTGCATAAAGCACCGTCAGCACATGGTTGCAGCTGAAGCCATTTTGTTCGCCGTAAAACAACGCCTCCCACGGCGGAGGCACATACAGCGCACGGTGAAACAGCCGGGAATAGATAACCCGCAGCGCCAAAGCCTGCATTAGCCCGCATCGCATCCTGCGCGGCTTCCGTCGCGCATGAATTGAGGGAATGTAGTGGTTGATTTTGCACGTAATTAAAAGGCAAGAAAGTGGCTGCTGGTAGTGTTAAATACGGCCCAGGAGCGGCTGGAGCAGTCGGTGCATCGATGGTAGTCACATGTAGACGAATGCGATGATGCATGCAACCGACCCGTTGCCATTCGAGGCGATTTCGAGGCAGTGCGGCACTCCATCCGTTGCATAATAACCACACTATAGTGGCTACTTTAAGTGTAAGCTATTTGCCCCGTACGACCTTACCTTACTAAAAGTCGCGCCAAATGAACCTAATCTCAATGACTGCTTTGGTGGTGTTCTTCGTCGAACGACGGTCAAAAAACGTCAGTGAAAGGAGCTACATTTCTTCGACACTGTCCGTGCTACATCAGCCTTTGGTGTACGAGTTTTCAGTTAACCCTTCTGTGGAGTACCACAGGACACAACTCAATGCCACTACCAATTGCTTACCGTCGTTGGTGGTTTGATAATCAATTTTGAAAAGCTAAAAGCCCCATCCTCCACCATTGCATCCATTTTCTGTAGACGAGGGAAAGCTTTTTTTCACGGCGCCCCGAAAGGACGTAGGCTTTTGCGTTTACTCAAAAGGAATATGAAATGAATGTTTACTGTTCGACGGGGGTATGTTGTCTGTAATATGTGTATGTGTTGAAAACACATCCACTTTTTACTTCTTCTCTTGAGGCGGTTATTGCTACCGCTTTTAAACAGGCATGCTAATGTTGCCTTGCGAGGTTTCTGCTACGATTAGTAAGCCTTACGATGGTCAGCGTGTTTTTAATGTGTTGCTTTGTTTGTGAATTCGTTCAGTTCGGGCAAAGAACACTTTGGCTGGCGTTTGTGCATAGCAAACGCAATTGCATACACTAAAAGTACACTTCATTAGTTGCAAAACGTACCCAGAAGACTGAAGAATAGAAAAATACACAATATTCAGTATATACCTTAATGGTGATATCATGAAAAATGGTTATAATATTTAATGTATTCGTCATATTACTTTTAATTACTACGAATAAATAAGTCATTATCAACTGAATAACATTAAAATGGTTTACTTGAGTGTATCCGTTTCATTTGAATCGATATTTTTTCTAGGCAACTTTCAAAGAGTAGTGGAAAAATATAGAAAGAATTAATCAAATTCAGAGATAACAAATTTGAAAATATTTTTTTCGAACTGTTTACAAATTGTACATTACTACATTTATTTATTTAGTCGATATTACTTACTTAATTGGTACTGAATGAATTACTAAACCATATGAAAAATTCCTAATGTCGTGTTTTGTATAATACTGCAAAATATATTGCTTTTACTGGTTTTACATACATATTGGGGATTTTTGCTGAGACTCATCTTCTGTTGAATTTAGTTGATGTTTGTAACCGCTCATACAATGGTTGTCTATCATACATTGTGCGTAATACTAACGACAGTGTAGAAATTGAAATTACCTTCCCCGGTAAAAAGATTCAATTTGGCAAACTAAAGTGAAGAAAAAGCACCTGTATCGAGGCGGAAAAGATGTGTGTGGCAACACATCGCACCACGAGCGTAGGCTCGCAAATCGAGACTAATTTGTGTTCCGGCAATGTAGGATCGTGCAGCTGTGTAAAACTGCATCACTTATTTCGGGGTCTTTAACACAAGGGCCCTCTTGGTGGGTAAAGCATAGTGCACACTTATGTGCAATTTCGCTCAATGCCACACACGTCCACGTTCGCTACGCCGTTGAACCGCTTCACGGCACGGTGGCGGGCCACCCACAGACGAGCAGATCATCAAAGAACATAGGAGCTCGTCATTTGGGGAAGAGGAGTGAGGGGGGGGGGGGGGGGGGAGGAAAGTTTTGCTGAGGAAAAAAAACCACGCGAGTACGCTGTATGTCGTTGGCGACACGGTTCGCGAACGCGACGTCTGCACGAAGACTGCCTTTGAAGAACGTTCGCAACCGGAAGATATGACCGAGGCGTACTTCCTGCGTTGTGTGCATTGAGAACTTCCTGTTCCCGTGGATGGTACTGCTTGGCCTCCCACCTCCGTTTCACACGGAATCAGCCGTATATTATATCGTATTACCTTTGTCGATAACACTTCTAGTACGCTTTGACGAGTAGTGTCGTTTAAACTCGTCTCCGGTGCGTAGTAAAAGTCTAGTTTCTGATGGGTGACTGCATGACCCTCAAGGATTGTCGTGTTTGTAACGTAAATGAAATTAGAATGCGTTGCGAGAACTACCACGAACCTGGAATGCTGTCTATTTTTAGAGAGACATTTAAAGTTTATATAGCTATACGGAAGCTCGGAGGCTCATGACCAGTACTTGGCACTGGGCCATCGTTTATCACACATATCACATCACATGCTAACGCACGTGTTTATCACACACCCGCTAACAACCGTGCTTTTCTTCCTTTTAACCCGCAGGTTAAGATCTGGTTTCAAAACCATCGATACAAGTGCAAACGGCAGGCAAAGGAGAAGGCGATGGCCGAACAGAACCAACATAATCAGGTTAGTAATCGTGCTCAGCAACACGTGCGTATGGGTCGTCCCATGTCCGGTGCATCGGTTGTTGCAACTGCTGCTGCTGCTGCTGCTGCTGCTGCTGCTGCTGCTGCGGCGGCGGCGGCTGCTAGTGCCGGTGGTGCCGTCGGTACCACGACCGTCCTGACGGAAGCCAGCACCACCCCGACCGACTTGCCGCATCCGCCGCATGAACAGCACCACCAGCACCAGCAGCAGGAGCAGCATCACCTGCGTCAGGAGCAGGAGCACGAGCTGCTCGAGCACGACCAAGACGACCAGCTGCTGCCGGCAGGCGTCACGCACTACGGCGGCCCCGGTGCGACGATGCTGGTCGGCATGATGCCACCGCTGCTACCACCGCCGGGATCTTCGCCCGCACCGTCCCTTCGTCCGACTAATGCGCGGTTTGTTTTTCATCCCAGTCAGCCAGCTCACCACGACGTGTGGCCGTACCAGTACTAGTGAAAGATGGTAAGCCGTGCTCCGGTGGATCGAACGCGAGCATCAACAACAGCAGCAGCAGCAGCAGTAGCAGTGCGGCAGCCGCGGCCGCCGCTGCAGCCGCCGCCGCCGCCGCAGCCGTCCAACAACAGCAGCAACAGCAGCATCAGCAGCAACACCAGCAACACGGTCAACATCCGTCCCAGCATGGGCAGCATCCAGCACAGCACCATCAGCAGCAGCAGCAGCAGCAACAGCATTCCCACCAGCAACAGTCAGCCGTAGGTGGGAGTGGGGCGGGTGGATCGTCGGGCGGGGGATCCGGTGGTGGGGGCTCGGCTGGCAGTGGAACCAGCGGTACCAGTTCCAACGGTAGCAGCGGCACCGGACCCGGCAACGGAACGGGCAGCAACGGTAGCGGTGGTCCGACTAGTGCCGGCAGTATCGTGCTGCTAAACGACACCAACGCCCACTCGCCGGACACGGCCACGGCGGCCCTGCTGTCCTCGTACAATGGGGCCGCCCATCAGCACCAGATGCTGCAGCAGCCGTGCAATAATGCGCTCATGTCCAACAGCCTGGCGATGGCCTACCGCCAGCAGAACAACTTTATGGCGAACAGCCACCAGCAGCAGTGCGGTGGATACCTGCCGTTGCAGACACGCGCCTGGTAATATTAGTGGAATCGGTTCCGTTCCGTACCGTCGGTGATGTGAGCTATGCTGGAGGGAGCTGCTGTGTTTTGTTTCCTGGTCTAAAACCACGATCTTACGGGTCGGCTGATAAGATTTCCTTAGTTTTTATTTTATTTTATTGTTTTTGTAAAAAATATTCAAATGCAATCAAAATTTTCTAAACCTTTTCCTGTTTGAGCAACCCTCTCTGAAGCACATGTCGAAATGGACGGAAAGCTCGCCTCCTTAGTGTATTTTGCTTTGTTGGGCTCATCTAGCTAAATCATCTAGTTCCAGCCTCCTTTGTACATAACCATAGCGTACCAGCAGTACAATCTTTTTCGCCCTACCCGTGCTGTAGCATCATCGTATCGATAGGTTTCCGTTCCTGCCTTCTAGAGTACACTGTAGCAGAACTTCTGGTAGCGATTTGAGTTTCTCCGTAAACCGTAAGTTTGTTTCTTTTCTAGTAGTCATCACGCTAATCAAAAGCAAATGGAACTGGATTTGAAGCGCGTATTTGTACAACGCCAGTACAACATAGTTTTGTGCGAACTAGGTGCAGTAAGCACAAGCGCGTACTCGGCACATCGCACTAGGTTCGCCGCAAAGGAATTACTTTTGTGAATGATAAATATATAAATATATTTTTTTTAAGACTTAAAAATGCATGTAAACGGAACAAACTTAGTTCTGACGGAAAGCCGAATGTTTACGTTACTTTTACGAGTGGGGTGGGAAGGAATCCATGCAAACTAATCAAATTTTGCTTACGTTCGTTCGGCTATACGTGCTGCCCAAGCCAGCAAATTCGAGAAAATCCGCTACATCGAACGCTGGAATCAGCTGGCCCGTTGGTGCGATATGACGAGAACGAAAAGCTACAATTGTAAATTTCGCGAGTATAATATTGTGGATTACATTTTACGTACAACCAATCGAGCGATAAACAATGCACTCAGCAAGAAAGATATCGCTCCAAGTGTACCTATTTCAGCATTTCAAATCAAACCACCAACAACACGCCCCACACACGTTTGTATATAACTGTTTTATCAAGCATTAATTTAAGCACGCTAGTAGTTTGATTATATGGGGAAAAAACAACAAAAAGTGGGCGTTAGGCCTTTTCAGACGGCACGAATACTTCTTCGACTGCAGATCGGGCATTAGCATGAGGGGTGGTAAAAGACAGATTACGGAACGAACGACAAAGTGAGCCGGAAGGATAAACATTGAAGCTTAGAAGGATAAGCATTGAAAATCATAATCGAACCTTTTGTTTCTATAGAAGTCCGGCATGGTGGAATAATAGCGGAGTAGTGGAAACACGAAGTATGCTAGGTTTGCTTTTAGTACAACCATCGAAACGCCCAAACGCACTCAAACGTGCTGAACAAATAGTAGGACTGGAGGAAAAATTAAAAACCGATGGCAAAGTATGAAAGTATTATTTAAATGGCAGTACGTAAAGAAATTAATTAATGGTAAATTACAAAAAAACGAACACGGTTACATACTACCGCCATTCACGTGAGCAAAATTACGGATACACGCGAACAAAAACACGCGCGAAACTTGACAAAATAAAAAGAAAAAATACAAGTTTTACACTATTGTTCATCGACATTGCGCTTCTGACACACTAAAGTGTTTCAATTAAGTTTCGTTTCTGATTTACGATTATATTATATTTACCGAAAAATGAAGGTTTTCATACAAAGAATGTGGCTTCTCTTAACGGTATGGAATTTTAACAATAGCTTTTTTTTACATACACAGTGAGGCTTTTGCAATGCCAAAAACTCTATCCTGGTCCAATCAAGCACTAATGGAATGTCATGGGTGGAATGGAAGGCCTGCAGATACGCCTGAAAAACATATAGGCACACTTCATGTTTTTCAAGTCATTAGGCAATGAAAGGTGAAACTAGTGGAAGCAACACTAAGAATATGAAAACCGCTACCGGACCGAATGCAAATCTTGCGTGGGCGTGCGTATGTTACAAGCAAAATAAACAAAAAACAACAACAAAACTGATAAAAAAAACAATGCGGTTTGGCTGCTCGTGTAACCAAAACAAATGTGCGAACAAAACAAAAATGTCCCGATGTGAAGGAAAGTATTTATGTAAGGATTTCCGCCGCAGTGTGGAACGAAAAGAAAAGAAGCGTAAGAATTTAAAAAAAATATAAATCAGCGAAAATAAATAAATAAAAACAAAACGTATCAATCTGTTTTCTTTCTTTCTGTTTCTGTTCACAAAGTTTATGCAATTTGGAGTTCTTAACATCCACCAAAAAATCAGCCCCTCTATTTATTTTTATTAAAAAAACAATATATATATATATATATATACATTTTGGTACTAACAGGTCTGCATTATTTGGGAAATTAATTTATAAGAATTCAACATACACATAACATACACTACATAACATACACTACTGTCGTTCCAGGTTGGTGCTAAATCAGATATTTTGCTTTACCATGAAATACCATTATAAAAGGTTGACCTCTTTCGCGTAAGCTTGCGACTTAGCGATAAGATCTTTAATCACATTTTTTGGGTATGCAGGCGGTGGCACAACTCGCGTAATATTTCTCGTCTGTGTTTCTCTCCCGTCACAGATACCAGCAAAATCAGTATTCATAATGCTTATGCTGAATTTGTGTTTTTTTTTTGTTCTACGATTGCAAGACATTTACGGTATGCAATGAAAGGAAGTCTTAAAAAAGGGGTTTCCGGGCCATTTTTCATCCTACTCCTCCCGCCAACGGAGAGCTAGCAGGATACAGACAAGAATCAGCCACGAAAAAATAAACCTTCGGTCCGCCGAACCCGTTTTAAGAGCAAAGTGATCTATTTCGTTGAAATGGCGATGAATTTTGAATAGAAATAATACAGACTCCACTTCCCAGTCTACGACGGTGCCCGCTACTTCGCATACAATTTGGCCAGACGTCTTACGATGGGCGATGTCTTTTGCCCAATGAGGGGATGTCAGGTTTTTTGTTGTTGTTGTTGCTTGTAAACCAAAATGAAGACTGTTTTTTGCCGCCACATCTGACGAAAGTGTTCGAAAGGAAGCGACCAGAATTCTTCCTTGACGATCGTTATCGGATTGTTTGCCCGGGCCACGGAAGAACTGTAGGGCATTAGCCTCGCGTACATGACGGCACGAAGGAACCTGAATGCGTCTTGGTAGGTGCTTGCTCAGGCGAAAGGGAACCGAAAGATGGAAGATTTATGGTTATTTTTACAACAACAACAAGAAAACGAACGAAACTGAGCGCGTATGGTTATGAATATTTTACTTCAACTGCACCTTACCAATATGAAGGTTGTTAGAGTTGGGGCAGTAGGCTGTGATTGATGTAATCAG
Organism: Anopheles farauti No. 4; assembly: GCA_000956215.1. NCBI lineage: Eukaryota > Metazoa > Arthropoda > Insecta > Diptera > Culicidae > Anopheles > Anopheles farauti No. 4. Next base: position 4,509 of record JXWZ01006342.1, on the reverse strand, counting down.
AATGAAGAGCTTCTACATATCCAGTACGTAGAACAACAGAAAAGTGGAGTGATTTCTTAACAAGACCATCGCCTTGTTCAAGAATTTTTTATTGTTAATTGTTTTGTTATATATTTTTATTTTTTTAACACAGTAAATTTTGTTTATCCAAATTACTACATGGACATATACATCTATGTGTATTTTTTCACAAGTTTTTAAAAAATAAGTTATATAACAAAGCAAATACTGACAATTACACTACATTTTACTTCTTAAGCTCTAAAACATTGAGTTATGAAATACTCTTGAATAACAATGTTGAATCTATTACGACATAATAATAAAAATAACATGTTTAATTGTTTTTTTTATTCTTCTATGGCAACAGCAAGCGATTGAACGTGTCCTGGAGCCTGGTCCTAAATCGTTCTCCGGGTTGATCGATCCATGGCTGTAGACATTCATCCATAATTGTGATCGATCTCCATAATATTAAATTTCTCTGATAAATAGTTGCAGAATTTTCAGCAGCTAGCTTCAACGAAAAACACATTTGCTTTCAGAACGTTTGATCTCTAGTGCTTTGGCCCTGTCTTACGTCTCCTCGGTTAAATAAATAAAACATTAACTTATGTATCAAAGTTAAACAATCGCTGTATGCTTTATTTCGTATCCCGAGGAGTAGCGTAAATTGTAAACCTGAAACATGTCATATGATATGTCATGTTTAACTTTAAACGAAAGTTTAAGTGTCTAAAACTTCAAAAGATAGCTTCATTTTGTATTGCCTAGCAAAAACCATTTGCAATACTTCGCTAACTTAGCACACAACACAGTGTTGTCGTCATAAAAAACATCATTATCATCGCTACCAAAAGTCACGTGTAAAATTCAATTTGGTCCTTCAACCCTCGGCGTGTTGGTGAAAATTCGGCGAACCACTGGTGCTGCTACCACTTCCGCGTTTCGTGTAGGCACGGGTCTCTAGCATGAATGTATCCTCTTACCGCTTCATACAGTAGAAAGTGCGATTTCAACACGGCACCGACAACGCTAACGTCAGCAGCAGCCACGGCATCCCAATCACAGCATCATTTTCTGTCCCCTGGTGCTTCCGTATATGTTGAAGAGAAATATTCCAAATGGCACGTTCTAGTTCCCGCTTCGTTCGGTGAAGTCGCAGGAAGCGGCGTGATGATGTACCAATGCGATAGACCGCAGTTTCCGAGCCGGGGGACGATGTGGAGTCGGCTAGGAGACGGGTGGCGCAATCTTGATGTTCCCGAACAATCGTGACATTGTCTTACTCAGCCGACAAGACCCGCAGCTATCCTTTGCTTCCGTGATGATGCGATTGTTCAACACCGGAACTTTCGGCCTGGAGCGGTGGAGTAAGAAGAAGGCTGCACGTACGTGACTTGAACAATTGAATGCGGTAGTCGGCAGGTAATGGGCACTGTAAAGGATGTCTATGAGGAAGTTGTGTCACCGAGCGCCGTGCGTGTCATCCTTGAGTCCTGAGGAGCGAAAAATGTTTTGCACAACTGCGTCGATCCTAAGCGTTATTGAAATTATATTGGAAATGGTGTATTCCACTTCTAGTATATTTCTTATATCACCGTATTGGTGGTAAAACTGAAACTTCCGTCAAATTATGTTTATTTTTACTATTTAATATTATTAAAAGCACCAAACAATTACAAAATTCATGCGAGGATTAGATGTTAGAAGTTGTTAACACAGAATTAAAAAAAAATATTTAATCATCGAATATAATTTTTTTTTCTTATGAAAAGACATTGGTGTTATGGAAAGCTTTATTGCAATTAAACATAAATCTTCCGGCAATAGTAATATTGAAATGTACATCGAATGTTGTAAAATAAAACTTTTCTACCCACATTTGCCCTTACGTTGTTATTAAGAGCTAAACATTTTTATGAAAAATGCACCTAATTTCTGCATTGAAGATCCTATAGTTGTTACAAATGACATGTTACCGATGAAATTACAGCTTCATTTAGTTAATAATTTTCACTTGGATGATTACAAAATCCGTGCAACTTTCGTTTTCTTAATTGAACCATGAATCGATTGGCTGTTCCGATGGAGCATCAAGTTAGACGCCTCGATCTCAGATAACGAACAAAACAAATAACATCAAGCTTACGTTACGAATCAAAGCATGCTTCAACCCTCGAATTAAACGAACCGGTGGTGTTTATGAAAAAATCAGCTTTCGTATTTAACAAAGCAAAACCTCGGAAAGCATTATGGAGCAATTTGTTTGTTGCTTCTCACTCACGATGACGGATCACATCAGCCAGGCCCAGGACAACGGAACGGATCACTGTCATGTGATTAGCGTCGGCAGTCGTGACACGTTCCGTTGCTCGGTAAAACGCTCGTGCCTCAGGTCCAGCGCACGCTGCGGGTTTGAGCCAAAAATAAAATCAAAATATATGCGCCTGTGGTCAATAGTTGGCGGAATATGAAAAGAAAATCTAAGAAACTTCGTCCACATTCCCCCCTCAACAACGTGAGTCAAATAATAAAGCAGAGACGCCATTGTCAGGGAGTGCGCCAGCAATTACCTAGAATCGATTATGATTGTTTGACAGCCAGCGTTAGGGGCGCTTGACAGGCGAGATTTTTCGATGTCTGTTGTTGTGGCTCACGTGATCATGTCTCTGACGAGCGAGGAAGAGAAAACTTCGAAACTCGAGACACACCAGCGATGGGGTTTTCCATGGAAAAGCTTAATTGAAAGTGGCATAGTTGTGTTTCGAGCGGTTTCGGGGTATGCTTTCCTGGCGCGATCCGCAACGAAAGCGATAAAACCGCGCCGTGACGATTAATTTGTACCATTCCCGTTTGCCGTGAAAACGCTCACCACTCGCCGGGTGCAAGCCGTCAGCACCGTCAACACCATCAAAAGCGTCGATAATTGTAATAAATCATCTACCGAGCCAGAGAGGCTTTTTTTTTTAAAGATCGCCGAGGGGGACGACGGTGGCGACGCTATGCATTAAACGTGAGCGGTGGTGGGTCGCGTGGAGCGCTGAGAAACATCGTATAATTATTTAATTATCGCAATCTCCGTACGCCTCGCAACGGTTGGTGAGGTGGCTCGTTGCCATGGCAGACAGCCCAGGATGGACTCGATTTTATTACTATGCCGCACGCACCGCCTGCTCATCCGACGTAATACGATGACAGGCTCGACCAGGGAGGTCATAAGCCAGCACGTTGAGGGGATGTTCTGCGAAAATTGAACCCGACCGATTCCGAAGAAATGTACCGCACGAGCCGAGCGAAGCAAGAGATGCCGTGAGTCCAGGCGCCATTTTTGCTGACTAATCGTCGTCGCCTTGGTTTGCGTTTCTGGATTCTCATCCCCCAGCGCTCCAGCACGAAAGGAAACGCACCTATATGGTTTGTTCTAACGTTGGTATCGTCTTCGTGCAAGCGGGCCACCCAGGACTACGTATCGCAATGCAAACTGATGCCCACGGCCTTAGCGCGGCTGGTTAACCGGATTGACGGTATATATTTTCTCGTTTCCTGCCATTGCCAGTCACACAGGCGGGCTTTTGAACGCTTTGTGCTTACGAGTAATCTTTTCAATGTGTCCATTCTTCTCAGAATCTGGCCGATGAACAAAGGAAGTTTTTTTTCTCTCGTCCCTTTCCATACGTCAATCTATTCGACGTACCTTGTATCGTCGTCTGTCGTAACCAATCAGACGGACGATGAAAACCGCGTTTGTGTGCGGTCATGTGTTGATACTCGTTTTCGTTGCATCAAGTGTGTCAGGCGAAACCGAAAACATCCTTCATGTGTATCATCGCCAGTTTCTGGCTACAGAACTTCAACATCTCGCTGATTGTAGTCTCAAAAAACTTTTGTCCAATAACAATTTTGACTTTAAAATGATCAATTACGTCGATATTTAGCTTGCAGCAAAACGTCTTACAAAAGAAATCAACATAACTGTGGCGCTTTACAGCACGCATAAGATTTGTTCTACTGTCGCTACCCCGTAGGGATTACTTCCCCGGCACCCGAGGCCACCTGCGAAAGGGTTCCCACAGTAACAGCGCGTGAAACGCATTTTCCGAGGGATTAGCCGATTTTAATGTGATGTTTGTTTCTGCACCATAGTAGGTCGCTTTTACGCCGGCGGGTTACGATATTCCCCTCTACGGAAAAGGAAAAACACGCTGTTCCTGACACGGTGATGATGGTAGGACGTAATCTCATGCGTTTTTTTAATGATTATAAGCAATGAAATCATCGTTGTTTATTGTCCTTAATTGGGCCTGACACTGAGACTAATTTTTTTCTTCTAAAAAGTGCTATATTTTATATGTTTAATATTACTACGACGTTAAAATAAAGAAAAAAGTGAAGTAATCTGATAAATGGTTTATGTTTCATAATTAGTGTTCCCATCATCTATGCGTTATCTTAAATTCATCCTATCGTTATTCAATCTGATCGGTGTAATGCCATTAATTTAGAACA
>JXWZ01006337.1:0-10632 GCA_000956215.1 Anopheles farauti No. 4 | reverse complement strand
ATCGGGTAAGACCACGGCAACGGCTATGAATGAAAAGCGGGTTGGATGGAACCAGTGAGATGGGAAGTGCACGAAGAGAGCGAGAGAAGACTGCTAGCTCATGACGATCGTGATGATGATGATGAAGGTTGGTTTAAGAAAAAAAAAAAAAAAAACCCAATCTAGCGATAACGACACAGAACCGAGCGAAACGATGCGAATGGTGCGAAAGCGAGACGGAGCAGCGTAGACAATTTATTTCTCTAGACGCAAGGGCAGAGTGGGCCCGCGTAGTATCAAGTGCGCTCGGTACAAGTAGGCGATGCAATGCTCGGCAGAGAAATTATGCTCTCTCCCGGCTGGCTTGAGGAGGATTATGCTCACTCCCTCTCTTTTTCTTCCTCTCGCACGGCCAACACTCTCATCAGATGATTTAGTCGTTTTGCTAGTTTTCCCCCGTGCCACTGGGTTTGCTTTCCTTTCCCCACGAGGCGGCCCACGTTCCAGCTACTCGCTCATGAAAAGGGAAGAAAATAACACACACACTCCAACATAAAAGCTCAACGGGAGCCCAGCCCAGCGAGCTTCAAGAGGGCTTTCCGTGCGCGGTTTGTGTGTGCGGGGTCGCGGTTGGAAATCTGGCAAATGGAAAAGCACTCGAGCACTGCGCGCACAATACGCTGCATTCTTCGCTGCTCTCCGCTGCATGGAGTGCAAATTAACCTGCTTCGGCTGCGCTTCCCCGTGCGTGCGTGTTTGTGTCCAAATTTGCATCACAACAAAACGGCGAGCTTGCGCGGGAATGTGGACGAGCATTTCTGGCCCGAACAATAGTGTTTTCGCACTTCGCCGGGAATTCGCTTCCGAGTTGCTTGCCAAACTGTGGCACGTGAAGAGGGGCGGCGTGAAAGAAATGTTACTTAAACGTTTTTTTTTTCCCCGGATTATGGACTTTTTGGAAAGCAGCGAGGTTTAGTTCTTATCATTGTCCATAGCTCTTCACACGTTATGCGCTTTGTTGCATATTATGATATTTCAATTGTAATGAACTTGAACTTTTTGTTCATGTATTTTTTTTTAACGTAAATGAGTTGGAAATTCATATTTTACTTTCTTTGTTTTCAGTTTAGGACATTGAAACATTGTAGCAATGATTTAAAATGAATGAATTGTCCCAAATTTTAACTCCCAAATAAAATACAGTAAAATAACTCGATTTATCTGCACAATCATTTTAAATTTTTCATGTAATTTTTCTCTATCCTTGTGATCGAATTTTGATCATACCACCAGCTATAAAATTAAAATTAATTATTACACAAAAATAACGCTGAATTTTTAAGCAATTTAAAGTGAATATTCGTGTTTTTCAATCTTGCAAGATCTTATCGATATAGAATTTCTATCCGGGAATCAAATTTTGCATCAAAATTTGGGATCGATTCTGGAATAAGCCAACAAAAGATTCAACCCGGATACGTAGAACCATCTACCAATACAATAATAGCGAGAATATCTTTGAGTGTTTCTGCACAGTGGAATTACAGTTACAGTAATGTCCAGCATTCTTGTTGGCAATAAATAAATAAAACATGAAACGTGCTTAAGAACACACATTTCAGATCGGTTATCTTAACGGCTTCAAACCTTAATATTACGGGCTATCAGCGGAGCGAACGTTCTTTTTTCAACGGGTAATTTCACTACGAAACACATGGTAATAAACATTAAAATAAGATTCTTATAGCCCATTAAAGTCTTATAGAATCTGTATCCCGCGAGTGAGAACTAGCAACGAATTTTCACCACCCGCAGTATCGAAAGCATCAACCGTCAGGTCTCAAAACAGGTGGTTTATTAAGCTGTGTTGTGTGAAAATTTAAATGCTTCCCATGTTTTTCGCATTCCATAAAAAATACGCGTTTATTCTTGCGGGTGGCGAAAAGCCAATGCGATGTTTTGCACGGTGTTTCCTACAATTTGTGAAGGCAGACACACATACAAACCCACCGACAGAAGCATCTTTCCTCGGCTCGAATCGTTAAATGTCGCTGAAAGTGGTCGATTGTATGGAAATTTGCGTTCGCTCGAAAACGTGAACGCCTGTGCTCGGTGAATGGTGAAAAAAAAACGCGCCTTCGCGCTTCTCTGCCGGGGTGTCAAAACAGAAATAATCTTTATTTTCGTCCGGTGTGAGGCGAACGAAGTGAGTCGGTAATTTTGTTGCCCCGCAAAACCCGCGTGGGATCGCTCACGCAAGGCGAGTGGCGGCGCGGTTTGGAAAAGCAAATAAAATAATGCCATAAAAATGCAGATGCGTTTTGTAAGGTTTCTTGGGTTGCCAGCCCGCGGCTGGTTGGGCATCCAACGCCCATTACGGGTGGGAAGTATGTGTACCGGAAATGGTTAACCGCGGCCACCGAAGATGCATTTCCGTACGCGCGATCGTTTCCCTTCGATCGGTCGATCTTCTAATTGACAAAAGTGTGCCCGTACGGCCCTGTACGGCCAATCGTCTTTTGGCGTACCCGTACGTATTACGTTAAAGCTGTTCCGCGTTCCCTCCGCCCGCCCAAACGTGCCCCAACCACCCTCCGGGCCTGGGAACTGGGGGAAGAGAAAGTGTGAAAACACTCTGCCGGGTGGTATTTTTTTGTTGTTGTTACTGCTTTGCTCTCGGTACTTCCACCCCATCTCGCAACGATGCGGTGCAGTCGAATGCGGTGGATTGTTTGTTTGTCATTAAATAGAAGCAAACCAGGTTGTGGCACGCGGCATCGCACAATCGCGGTAAACAAAAAAAAAAAAAACACGCGCGTGCGTTGGCGTTGGCCCTGTGCCTTTTAGGACGCCAGCAGAAAGGGCGGAGAGATCGCGCACAGAGCGATTTTTAACACGAACGGTCGAAATGGATCGAATACAACGTTCAGCTCAATCTTGGTGTCGATCGACCCCTGGGAGGCAATTTTTTGATGTTTTTTTTTCGAACGTTTCAGATGCAAATTTTGGAGCAAATTGTGCGCTTACAATTTTATTTTTTTTTTATTCATGGAACAATTATCCAATAAAAAACCAGGCGAAACATGTTAAAAATTGTTTTCTTATAGTTGCATGGTAAAATTGAAAAAAAAAAACTGAAAAAAGGCTCCTCGCACCAAATTTCATAATTTAAGAACAAAATATATTTTCCAATTTTTATGATTTCTTTATAAAGTAAAATTTAAAGTAAATATTCAATTTTTGCCGGTTTGATAAAAAATTCTCAATTTTTTAGAATTGAAATCTTATCTTCAATATGAACTCTGGGTTAACTAATTTATTAAAAAATAGTTTATGTTAGTTTTTTTTTAAATAATAACTAATTGTGTTTCAGAAGCTTAAGAAAGAAAAGGTATAAAAATATGTTGAAAAATATTCTAAAATTGCAAGCAATTAAAGCTCACTGTTTCAAAAGTGTACATTAACATTTTATTTGACCGCCAGTGTTAGCCCTTATTTTTCGCGCCAACAGCTTCCTCGTAACTACCAAATGAGGCTCCCGACACCGGAAGCAAGGGCCACTAAATGCAGCAAGATCGCCAAGGGAGGGGTGTGGAAAGAGCACCAGGAAAAGATCACGGTGGGGGAGTGAAGTTATCCCTTTAATGGACAGCTCGCGGTCGCGGAGTCGCCGGGTTTACGTTCACACTGGTACTGCACGCGTTTACTAATTAATCTTACATTACAATCACATTTTGCTGCGAGGCTTTCGAAAACGGACGCCATCAAGCCGTGCTGGCCAGCGTTTGGCCGGTCGAGCGTGAGGTCGTGATGATCTCAATGGGATTTTACCTAATTGTCCGCACACATGTGCAGCCGCTCGTTAAGCTCGGTGGCATTTGCCAAACTACGTCCATTACGTTAAACCGTGTCGTAGCGTCCGATCGCGCGAAAGTAAAAGCAAATACACGCGTCACAAATTGTCCACGCAAATGGGCGCTTGTTTTTTTTTTTGGAACATATTTTCTGAGGTGAAAAGATTCGCGAGATCATTAAAAAAAAAACGATTCGTTTCAAATGCACTGCTTGCAGATGGCGGTTTTGTGGTTTGTGCCCGTTTTGTTTGCGGTATTGAGGAAACGATTGATCGCTGTCCGGTGCCGGAGTCGACCGGATGTGATCGATTGAGCGTACATTGGGGAGGTGTTTTGCGTTTCCGGATCAAATGTCACATCCGGGCGAGACAGCGCCACGAAACTCCGAACCCTTCGGTTGGATTCCCATTCCCCCCGGGCGCAGCGATTATCGTGATTATGGAGAAACAGTAAAACGGCAAATATGACGTTTCACTTTCAATTTGAGCGACTTTCGAGCGATTGCGAATGTTCTACGCTGGCCGGGGTGCGTAACGAAACTTTCTATTTATTTTTTTTATGATTCCCTTCCCAAAGCAGCGGACGTGCGGGAGTTCCATTTTTGGTGAACAATAAAATTTAATGCAATTTTATTTAGGGAGATTTGGAGCAAGATAGCAAAGATTGCAACGATTGCAAGACAGCAAATCTCGGATGATTAAATCGCGGATAAGTAGAAAAGAATTTATTATACTTTTAACCTTAGAGACCATAATAAACATCTCAACCACCAGGATGTACATGATACGAATGAAGGATAAGTTTTTAACCTTCAATATTTTGCCCTTTCAGAAGATTGTGTATATAATTGCAATAATATAAATGTGATTTTTTTATTATAACTTAAATTTCCAACGCGTTCAAATAATTATAAACATGTTACTTCAAATCCAACCCAAGTCGAAGTGAAAAGACATACGTAAAATGTTTTCTCACAAGCGAAAAATAAACAAAACTGTATTTCCTGTATTTCAAGAGCTGTTAATACTTTGGAAATGTAAATAATAATGATGAGCATTAATTTTAATTTTTTTAATTTTTTTATTTAATTTTAACATTTTTTGCATACACTCTTAAAATTTTACTTTGATAATGTTGTAAAATATTGATATTTGTGATGTTTTTTCAAATAATTTTTCTTGAAAAAATCTTTCAACTCTACAAAACAAAATACTTTTGCAAATTTAGAAATTATCGACTGCATTTATTTATTTTCTTTTGGTAGTTTTTTTTTAAATACCCTGGTTGTTAAATTGTTCATCGTAAAACTAGGAATTCTCAAATGGCAAAAATATTTTCTAAGAAGATTCTTCTTATACTTGGTGTGAAAGATCTACTCAGGCGAGATTGTGATGCCTATCCTATTGTGTGAATGATTCGTACAGTTAACATTAACCCAACGTCTTCTTTTGGTTTATGGTTTAATTCGCAATTATTTTTTTTTTACAGCCTACTACTTTATTAGCTTGCGTCACTTGACTCGCCATAAAATGACGTTTCGTTTCAAAGTGCATAGCATATATGAGAAAAATGATTAAAATTATCAATTCTTCCCAATTTCGCCTCATTATTGCCGTATCGAATCTCTCACCTGTAATGTAGGTTGACGAGCGAACGAACCAAAATTGACATAAATTCCACCGTTTCGATTACCGCGCACTCCGCGGCAACGCGGCGGACCGTTCCGGATTTCCGAATGTGCACATGCCACCATCTTGACAGATCGGCTCGTAACAACGCCAACGGTAACAGATCGCCGACTATCGCGCGGATCGGTTGCGATAATCGGTTGTTGAACGGATCTTCCATCGGATCGATATCTCACCTCATTTGTGTCAGGCATTTTTGCTTTGCGTTTCTGCAACAGCGCCGAACGCGAAAATTGACCACGGTCATGGGGCTTGATCGCGTCCTCAACGATACGCATACCCCTCACGTGGGGTAACTGTTTTTGGACAAAACCGATCCCCCATCCCCTCGAAACTTAAGAGCAATGAAAATGAGACGGAAGCCCAAACGCACCGAAAAAAACGGGTGGAAACGAGATTTCCTCTCGCGAGCCGGCCATCTTAAGTACCTCCTCCGAGGCGCGAGTGTGTAATCGGGCGAGCGTAATCAAGACTCACCTGACACCGATAGGCCGATAATGGCACGGTTTCAGCTTTCGGCTGCGTCTCCGGGACCATTGCCGGGTGTCCAAAATCGGTGGAGACTTTACACGAGTGTGTGTGGAAAATAAAACGAACGAAAATCGGTCAGGTTAAGATCGATTTGAGCGGAGTTCTGTGGGGGTTCTGCCCATCCCGAATCGGAACTAAACCGTTTCCGCGTTCGCGAGGCTCGGCTAGAACGGTACGATCGCGGCATCAAATAACCGCTAGCCGCTGGAGGCGAGAAGTGACGGAGGCGGAGAGAGTGGAAGGAAGCTAATTAATTAAGAACAACAAGCGCACGTAAGTACATTCTGCTTACCGCAAGGCGATCCCTCGTGTGAATACAGTTGGTAACCGGTTGGAGTTAGCACCAGATGTGTTAAGATTTTTTAATGTTAAGGCTGCTTCTCAAAATAAGCAAACTTTTTTTTTAAGTTTTCCTCGAAACAAGTCGAGATTTTTTAGACTGGATACGATTTAACAAAAAAAATCAATTCTTCTGAAATAAAATTTGCAACCCACTGTAGGAACGTTTCGCTACATCGAATGTTGTTTGATTCTCGTTATTTTTTGCTACATAAGTTACGCAAATTTGCTCTCTTTCGTACGTCCGATCGCATCGCTTCCGCCGCTTTTTAAATTACGGAACGCATCGCACCGTGGCCAATAAGACGTGCGGCCCCGGGGTTTAGATTGCCAACATAAAAATTAAACCGGCTCCGTCGGAATGGCTCCGCTGAACTGTGGCCGCTGCTGAACTGCTGACGGCGGGAATTGCAATGGGGTTTTACTGCGATCATAATATCGTTCTGAGTGTGAGTGTGTTTTTTTCATTCTCTAACCGAATGGGGCAAATTGCTCGCACGTCCCAATTAGTGCAGTTTAGTGCGTAAGTGCAAATGTGGCGTCGGAAAGCAATGAACGAAGGTGTTAACGCATCTTCGGAGCTATAGCGTCTTCCGGAGGGAACGAGCTGGTAGCGAGGTTTTATGTTTAATGGTTGAAAGAATGGGTTTTTATGGTAGGGTTTGTCGATTCGTACACACTTGTTTTATGAAAATCGTGTATCTGAGAAGGAATATTATGTTACAGTTTATTTTACATAAATTAATAGTTAAAACAAACGAACGAATCTGCTTCAAGCAGTCAAATAGTTTTTCTATAAGGCTTTGAAATAAGGGACTAAATTTCGATTAATATTATTAAACAAGGGGTGTAACGCAACTACACGACCTTCCATTGTCTATCCAATTTTAGGCATATTTTTCCAATATTTTCCAATACTAGATTTCGCATAGTTTACGGACTTTAACGATTATTTCATACTTTTTAATGCTTTGGAAAAAATTGAGGCTTTAAATGGTTAAAACGGGTGAAAAATTGCTTTAAAATAAATGAAAATTAAAAAAAAAATCTGTAAATTTTTGAATCAATTACTTAAGCAATGCTATTAAAATGCTATAGACCATATCCAAAATATTTCATAATCGATTCGCGAGTTCTCGGATGCTTCTATTTTCTTCTCTGGATAATTAACCTTTTTTTTGTTATGCTATGTGCATTATATGTAATTTTTTTATTTTGCATAATTTTTCATATTTCATTTCAGTCTTCAATCAATTGTTTACGGCCGAAAAGATTTTAAAATTTATCAGAATATATGTTTTTACTTTGTATATTCGTAAAAGAATGATCGTATTATTGGTAAATAATCCTCATTTCGATTTTGACTTATCAATTTTTGAGTAAATCTTAATTTCATCATTTTCGTATATTTTATTTTCGTCAAAAAAACAACAACAACAATTTGGTTAATATTGTATTATCTAAAAACAACCGCTAGCGAAAGCGAAGCTCGTTATCCACACCCGTGTATCAGCACCCAATCAGTTTGTGCGTTTTGATGAAGTATTGCTTTTTCCATCTAATTGAAGCTATCACAAGCGTCGAGATGGAATCGTCCGTACTCCAAACCATCACCACACCGGTTTCACCGAGCGATAATATTGCGATGCGCTGGGTAGGTACTTTCGGTTTTTCCAACCCATCGTCATCCTTCTGCCCTTACACCCGCAGCGTTGATGACCCGTCGGCGGCACCGCTCCCGGAAGAAAGTTACCGTCGGTGTGAAGAAGATCGAGCCCTCGCGGTCGAGCCCCGAGCCCAACATTAGGGTTAAGCCCTGCGCCACTTGGAACACTTCGGACCGGTGCGATAAGAAGCGGGTCGAGTGTTGGTCCAAACCCTGCTGCGTTTCCAAATGGTGACCGTAGGGGTGGGTATGGGTAGTGGGTAGGCAAATCTCTAATCGAACCCTTCAACAGCCGGATGGTTTCGGTACAGGATCGCCGGATCCCGACGGTTTTCCCCGACGGTAAAGGTCACGTGCCGTGCCATTGGTGCGGTATTGCATCGTGATTGCATCGTCGGAGATTTGACGTTTTTCTTCCCCCCGAGTTTCTCCGTTTTGCTTTACTCAGAAATGTCATTCAGAACCACGGGAAGGAGCGAGGAAGCCGCGCCGGAACGTGCGTTTGCCGCGACGGACACTTCATAAATCCGATACGACAGGTAATTTGAGTGTAGTGTTCGAGAGTCGACTTCGCGGCGGACGGTTCTCCGCTCCGCCGATTGGTCATTAGCATTGAAATGGACTTTCCACCCGGTTCGCCCGTTGCCTGCCGACCGGCCGCGGTCTGGGAAAAAGTACCAACGTACCCCGACAAAACTGCGAAGGAAATGAGAAGACGTTCGCGTGGCAAATAAAAAACAAAAAAAAAAAGAAAAACAAAACCGAAAACCACCAGAAGGAAAGGCGATGGACGCTTGGAAAACCTTTGCCCACATCGTATGAGATTTCGTGTAATGATGACTGTTAAAGAGGAGAGCCAGGCTAAATTGACTGTTGTTTTTGTGTTGCGGTTTTTTTTCTTCTTTCTTTCGGGGGCGCCTTTCTCCGCCGGTTTGGCACGGGTCGGAAGGTCAGTAGTGAAACGGTGTGTCTTTGTGTGTGTGCGCGTACGGAATAAAACCAACTAAATATGGTGCCGGTGGGCTAGGGATGGTACATTTAGATTAAATAATGGTTCACAATTCATCAACAGGCGGGGCGTCATTAGTGTTGAGTGAAATGAATCCTAGCTCGCTCGTTTGACTGTTCCAAAGTCGTGTTCAAAGACTGTATCCGCACAGCTAGGACGTGATTTGTTATATTTCATTCACGATTATTTGCTTTCGTTGATAAACCGCACCGTTGCGATGAGATATTTTATTACAATGAAATTGGTCAGCTTAATAATTTAACCGTTTTTTTTTACCAAAAAATAGAACATAAAATGGGATTTTTAATAATTTAAAGCATAGTTTAGATTTAAACTAAGAAACCAGTCGAAGTTGTAAATTTAATTGGAGGAAATAAAAACTAAATTTAAATTCATTCCGATAAACGCTCTTCTTCTTTAGTTGCTTTTTTGATGCCACCAGCTCAATCCGCTCTCATAATTTTTTTTTTCACTTCACAAAAAATTGTTTTTCCAAATGAAAACAATTTAAGACATGGGAATATCATGGGAATTTTTTAATGTTTTTGTTTATTTTTGCCTAATTAAAACAAAACAGATATGGTAATTTCTTAGTGCAATACAATGTCAATACTTTTTTGGAAATACATTTTTTCGAATTTTGTTGTTGTTATGAAATGATTTTGGGAGATAAAATAATCGAACGTCTCTAATTAAAAGAATTATTAACATGATAAATAGAGCTTCAGCTAATTATATATTTCATGTTTTATTTGTATTCTAGCATCATTTTCAGGAATCTTATGTAATCAAGAACAGTACGAACAGACTTGTTTCTACAAATGGCTGCGATATCAACCATAAAGCTGAATGCTTTCTCTTTCGAACAAAAAAAAACTATGGCATAAATACTGTCCAATAGCAACAAAACGGAAAATTCCAACCATCGCACGGGTAAAAGCGAAATTGATGAGTAAAACCAATTGTAATGACGCTATTTTCTTCATTATACCCAAAACGCCACTATACGGTACCCGTTCAAACTAATCTTGGCCCCGGGGAGAATTCAATTCACCATCCATAACTCACCGAAATGTCGTTTACTTGTCTTTTTTTTTTTTCAACCACTTTTGTCTTTCCCTCAACCGATCGTCTCACTTTGTGGCAGCTGCGTGCGCTGCGGCTGCTCGACCACACAAACGCTGCCGCTGCCATGCAAAAGAAGCAATTGAGAGGTACGTGCGCGGAAAAACGGTGTGCGTAGGCTACGGGGGAGATGAAAAATGTTTTGATGAAAAAAAAAAACGAAGTAAAAATAAAACCAAACTAGAAAGTGCCACCGGGGATTGAGTGCGGCCGGACCGGGGATTTGGAACCGTGTGCGCGGGTTCGTATTGTTGAAATGGGCAATTTAACACATTCATTGCCCGGGTATGAAGAGGGAAGAGCCACGGGCTGCGGGCTCCAGAAACCTCTCTCTCTCTCTCTGTCTTTCTCTCTTCACGATCATGACACGTGCCCTTGCGTCCAAAACGGTGCGTGAAAGCTTCCCTCCACGGCCGTGGGCACGAACGAAAACTTTAATTC
>JXWZ01006333.1:0-17563 GCA_000956215.1 Anopheles farauti No. 4 | reverse complement strand
CGGGAGCTGTACCCGGTCATCGCTTAACCCGGTTCAAAGTTTGTTTATTTATTCGAGGGCTCAGTGCACAATACTGCACAAACCAACAAAAAAAAAAGTAAGACAAAATGGGTTCTCGCTCGCTCCTATCTGATCGACGCATAGCACCTTCGGCCGATGCGCTGGCAGTCCAAGACTCCCGGGCGGAGGAACTCCCGGATGGTGTTGCGAAGCGCAGTCACGATGCGGCAGCAAAACACAACCGAAAAAATGTTCTCCGTCGCATTAAACGCAACAACATCAACTGCCCGAGAAGCCGAGAACTCTCGCCCCGAACACACTGCCCAACAGCCAAGAGGATTAGACGTGTAAGCCTAATCTGAATAATTTCTACTTTTGTCACCTCCTGCTTTCCGGGAAAGGAAACCGGAACGGGATTCCCGAGAGTATCCCGGGATGGTTGGCGAAGATACCGGGACCGGGCATAAGCCAAAATACGCCCGTAAAGACGAGCAACAATAACACTGGCACCTTCTGCGGCGTGAAAGCTTTCGGCATTCGGGCTGTATTTCCCTCGGTTATTTTTTTCCAATAAAAGTCTGAACTTGCAGGCTTCCCGGCGCACGATGCACCACCGACGCGGTGAGCACCGTCTGAGTTATGGAGAGAGATTGAAATCGTCTTGTTTTCCCCCGCCACATGGCGTTGGGCAGAAGCGGTGCAGGAAAACGGTGTCCAAGCTGGGCAGATAATTTCATGTTTATTTATTTTGCTTACTCATTGAAATGATAACTGCGTGTAAGCCGCCCGTTCTGCCCGGGCAGATGATGATGGTGTGACTTTTGAGACCTGAGGCGGGAAAGTTTGAGATTAGTGTTGTGGTGACCGGTTTACCGATCAAGCCTCGGTTTGGTATGCCACCCCCGCCGGTGCATCAGTTGATCCGGAAGGGGAATATCAACCAACTGCGAGGGAAGGTGCAAAGTGGACCCCAAGACCCAGGTGCCGTTCCGTGTGCGATACATTGCCGAGCGATTTGTATGATGCATTGTTGTAGATGACACTAACACAAGTCTGCTATTTGCAACCACAATCAAACATGCTCGGATAAATAGTGCTTCGTGAAAAATCGCTTATGTTTTTCAACAGAAAACGAGCTACAAGTATAGCGCCTATTCTGATTTTTTAAAGTCAATTTTACTACACTCAACTCACTTGGCGAGTCTTGAAATCCTTGAGTGAAGTTATAATAACAAATCTAAAAAGCTTCCGCGAAATACAGTAATAATTACACAAGATACCGCGGCAGATGTTCGGGCACGAATCAGAACGGTTTGCTACTACACCTTGAAAGGACAGCAGCTAGCAGAAAAATGTACACCTTCGGTTACCAAACCATCCCAATACGGGACGTATTTTGACAAGACAACATATCTGATTAGCATCCAAATAAAATATTCATTTTGACACCCGTACGATAATTACATTATCCGGAGGCTACCCTTCGGGCCGGTTCCTCACGCTCCATTCGTACGAAAAACGCTTCCAGTTCAATATTAAACTGTATGGGGCAGTGAATGAGGAGTATTGGCCTGTTAGCAGCCGCTCAGCTTGAATTGCTGGACATGGGAAGGTCGCCGGCATCCGTTCCACGCATGGATGGAAAGAGGGGCGCGGGAGGGGGTGGCGGGAAACATTTTTGAGTGTGTGGGGAGTGTCTTGGTAAGATGTTGGATTACCAATTGACAGAAGCTGCACCGTGGCCACGAGATTATCGTGAGAAATTCAAACAAAATCAAGTCACTCGTTCAACAGTGGCGACCGAAAAAGGAAACCTACGGGCGGCACATGGCCACGACGCGAGAGAGCATACGGCGATACCGTATCAGGCAGCAGTCCGGTATCTGCTGACCAAATCTAATAATTATCACATTTTAATGGATAATCACTTACGAATAAATTATTTCACATTAATTTATTACAACCCATTGCTTTCAGCGATGCCACGCTGTGACAGATAGAAATCAAGAAATCCGTAACGGACCTTGTTTTGCTGTGTTGTCTCCGGTGAACGCATCTCACCGGAACCGGATGATTACCACCTACCGGGGTTGAACAGACAATCCGAAAACTAGTCTGTGTGTCTATATTCATGTGACAGTGCTCAGAGCACCCATTATTTGTTACTATTTATGGATAATTGTATAAAAACTGCTCATCTAGGTCGGTCCACTAATCGGCCCTCGCAAAAGAGCTGAAAGAATTCAGTGGTTTATTTATGGTAAAATCAATTTAACGATTATTTACTGTTTGATTTTATATAGAAGTTAACTTAATTACTGTTATACAGATAAACTCTGATGCTTCAACTTTCCATGCTTCATGTTTAAACTGACTGGCCAGACATCATGTCTCCTGAAGTAATACCACATGGTTGTCTCTTACGAAACGTTACTCTGGACAGCCAATCTCTACGTTGCCAATGAATTCCAAGGACGCAAAACTCGTACGCTTCCCCCGCACTAATGGATCGACCCGTTTAACCCTCAACAGCAGTAAGTTTGCAGTGATGGGATGCGGACAAGATTTCCTGATTCATCTCACCAGGAAACATCTCCACAGTAAATATATTTATTAAATAAATCTACCACAACAGCTCGACTTGTCTTACGAGGGAATGAAGTATCTCGTTAAACACCTTTCTCCAGGTGGAAAGCATTGATAATCTACCCGAAACAAGCCAGTACAAGCGAAACAGGTGAGCCATTTTCGTGTCTTTACTTTGCAGAACGTTTCGATGCGAACCAAACGAAGGTTTCGATACATTAATATGTTAGTGATTAGTGAAGAAATGCTACGCACTTGGAAGAAGTTGACCAAACAGATTAAATTAATTGCCAGATAGCTGCAAGTGTGGTTATTTTGGTTATATATTTGTTTTATTTACACTTTAAAGATATCTGCAATAGGCTTTAAAAAAGCAGATACAAAAAAATATTCAAAAATTACAATAAGAAAAACGTGATGAAGAAAAACGTTTTATTGGCACAATGAAATACAAACTTTTTAAATCATAAAAAAACATCAATGTTTTATTTTTAATGAAGTGTTAATAAACACACAATTTTTGCAAAAATAGGTTTTACTACGCAGTGTTGTTTCCTATTAAATTTTTGAGAAATGATGCATACAAAACTGTATTTTCATTGATTGCACTAGAAATCTAAATAAATGTAATAAAAGTAATTGTGTTATTTAAAATGTATTTATAATTATGGCCCTGAGCAAATCAAAATTTCAAGAAACATAACAATGTTACTGTCTTGGATATAAATCGTCCAAAAAAGTGATAACTAGACGAAAAACATAAAACTTATTTCAAGTGTTATCCTTTCATCTACAGCCATGTTTCCAACGGTTAAACTACAACAATGTTGGTTAAAAGTCATAAAACAAAAAATAATAAGAAAAAAAACTTAAACGAAAATATGTTCTCATACCTCAAATATTTATCAAAAAACAATTTTTTTTTATTTTTAAGAACAATAATTCTCATGTCAGCCTTCTTCAAGGTCTCACGTATCGTATTTGTCACAATTCCTTCTCATACTCTTATCTTCTATTTTCACCTAACCATTGTATCCTAAAAGTGTTTACCTACGGTCCGGCTACTGAACGAAATCAGAACCCCCGTTAACGTGTGAGCAATTAAAATCGGATTTCTCAACCAGTTTTCTCAACACCAGTCGAGACGTGCAAACAAAAATTTCGGGAAAAAGTTTCGGCCCGTCTGTTCCGCACCGCTGGCAAAGCTTTCCACCGACACCGTTAATTAGAACGTGTGTAAGCCGCGCGGCGATTCTAACGAGAACAAGTAATTAGTAAATCACGAGTGACTGTGAACTGTTCCTTCGCTGCCTCCTGCCCAAAATCCCCGTTCCCGATACCCTGGACGTGCCCGTTTCCTTCAGCATCGGTTCGTTTGGATGATTTTATTTTTACCGGATCACCGTGAGTGATGTAACGGTGATCGAACCGGAGGCTGCTACGGAAAGTCTAATGAAATATCAACAAATGGTACGGGTGTTTGGATCAGGAGCAGGAGCAAAAACTTTTACCCCAAAAAGCAGCTCGTCACAGCCACAGTCTCACGAAATGCGACCGGTGCGGTGCGGCAGTAAGCCATTAGTTGATGGATGATAATTTGAAAGCATACAAATTGGTTTACGAGGATACAAATGCTGCCCATTGAAGTTTCAATATTGAACTTGTTGGCTGCTTTGGTGTCGACTTGCGCGAGCCGCTAGCCGAAAGAAAAAAAACATTTGCACGGCCGAATGCGTGTGCTCTGGCGTATGGATGAGTTTTGTTTGGTACCCTGTTTTCCTCTATTATTGGATTTAAGGGCCAACGAAAGCGAAAAAAACGTACGTATAGAGAAAATGGTTAACACACACCTCATTAATCATATCCTCAAAGATTTGTGAGACAGTGTGCCGCGGTGCGAAAGGATCGCGCGCATCATAGCGTTATTTGTGTTGCGTTGCGGTGCTGCGTTGGTCCGTCCCGGGAGTCGATCGCGATCGATACTTCCCTTTGCCGGGTCGGGTGAACGAGGAGCAAAAAAGGTGTAAATGGCAACAGAATCAGGTACAAATATTGATTTTCTGGGTCCGTTTAAATGCGTGGTACATTTTTCATGTTCATTGCCGAGCGTTTGCCCCGTGGAATGGCTCGCGAGAGGTCGCGGGAGGGTATTTTTCAAATCCGAATGGTGATCACTAATGGCGTCAAGGATTTGCGTCAAGAAGGCATCGTGGGAACATGAACTCCGGCGAATACGGTGTGTAATAGTAGTTCAAGGCAGGTTCATAGTGCTGCGCCGTCTGGCCAAAAGTTTAACTCCTCTGATCGACATTAATAACGAATGCTCTCTGTATAGGAATATAGAGTATGAGCAGAGCACACCAAACTTTTTGCTCCATTCAACACTAGTAGGAGCAGCTGTCAGTGCTGAGTCGACGCAGAACAAACCGAATCTCACTTCACCGTGAACAGCACAAACATTTCTTGGCTTTTCGAGTACTCTAATTTCCATACGTTTGATCCAGCCAGCGAACCATATGTTACAATTCTGCCCACGATCGCGAACCGCACGCAAGCTGCTATATGGAGTGAAACCGTACAAAAATCACACCAAACCTCTCAACTCGCGCTTCCACAAGTGTTTGCTCACTGTACGAGGCAAAAGGCCCCATCGTAAGCCGCCTATTCTCCGGCAGCACTCTCCTACGAAACGCATATAGAGCTACACCATACCTGACGTGTATGCATAACTTAAGCTCCCCCGAAAACATGAAGAAACTGACACTCGAGCTATCACAACAGGCGCAAACACTCGATCCACCCCGGGATGGAGGCACCTATCGTACCGAGCGGCTGCTGTTGCTGCTCCTGACCAGATCATTTGAACGTCGAAAGAAATCTATCTGGACTGACACTGACGTCGGACACCCTTCCCCGGATCGGATCCACTTGATGTCAGACAATTGCAACGTAATGGTAGCACTTTATACCGCTCAAGATCTCCACCACGCTCGCGGCCGAACCCAACGAGCATCCCTCCAGCCGATAGGAGCTGTTATGATTACGCCCGATCGAGAGCTTCCAGAACTGCTCTTTTAATTGCTTCAACAAACAATGCGTTCGCGTTGCGTGTTGTCGTGGGTTCCGTCGTATGCTTTACGGTGGTCACCATCTGGCAGGCTGAGTTCAAAAGATTGTCCAAACACTTACCACCGCCTGCTACCGAATGCTTGGGCAAATAGAGAGTTCCTTCCAGCCGATCTGGTACCTTAAAACTAAGAGCTGTGATTTTCGAACGGGAATGTGTACGAGTGTGACCAATGGGTTCGTTTATTTGGTTATCATTTCCTCAGCAACAGTGCATTTTGAGATATTTTTTTTTCGCTTTTGCTAGAGTTAATTCGATGAGCCGTTCCATGCCTAGTTCATCTTATTCAAAAACGGAGCGATGGAGCTCAAGTCTTCGCAATCGGGAATAGTTTTACCCTTGAACTGAACACAGGCTTCGGCGCACAGATGTCCCTCGAAGAACGCTCCGTACATCTTTTTGCACTGGGCACAGTTGGTAATGCAGATTCCAATTATATCGTATCCTCCCATGAGTTCTGGAACAAGTAGACGGAAAATAAAATCGGCACCCATTTGGTTTGTACTATGTATTAGCTCTTACCAATTTGCGGGCTGGCTTCAGCAGGACTATAGGCAACGATAAGAATCAGCAGACAGATACCGAAGAAAATGATTTTACTCGAAACCATCTTTGCTAACTTGATTGAGTTAATATTCGCTTCGCTACTTCTCGCTGTGCAATAGGATGCGATAAGATGATGGAGAACGCTGTTGTTGAATGTGATGAATGTCAAACAAAACAGCTCCTTTTATACCGCAATCTGTATCATTCGAACATTCGTCAGTAATTGCATATCCTGTCCTCATTTCCTTGACCGATACGACTGTAATTCGATTGATTTAATTAATGCTCCGACAAGTGAACCCATGTTGGGCTAGCGACACCATAACGTCTTACCGTCTGCGAGACAAACGCAAAACGAGATTTCTTCGCTGGAGGACAGAAAACACTCCACAACTCCTACACGCAGTCTCATGACCAACGCAACAATATCAACACGGTTCAATATTTGACTATATTTTGAATAACAAACTATTCCAGTGGCAAACGGTTACTAACTACGGGGGCTGTTTTAAGCTCTCGGTTTGTCACAAACCCACGGCAAGCCTGAAACGTACGACGCTGTCCAAAAACTAACCATGGCAGACAAACTGGCAGCATCAATATTTGAGCGCTAACAAAACAGAAGCAGAAGCGGAGGGATTCCACGAATCGCGTACAAATTGTAACAGTCAACAGCTAACCCATGCATCCTTCTCACCACGACAGCAGCCGAATTTAGAAGATTTAAAGTGTCAGCAGTTTTGTACACAAATAGGGCAGTCATTTGAAATTCATCGCGCCGAGAGATTGAGATGAATAGTGGAGCGGTGGAGATGGACACCAACAACAACAACAAAAAATGGAACCAACGCACCCGGCGTGCACCTTCTTCCCCCTTCCCCTCACTCCCGACGAACCCATCCGTTTTCACGTATCCCAGTGGCGCGGTTTTTCGAACCACGAATGCTGAGTTTGGTGCCAGAAATTCCAGTGGTTGGAATTTTCGGATGAATTATTAATGATCTTTGCGCGTCTCCCGCAGTGGTGGGACTTGTTTGCTCAACTTTTTCGTGCTCCAACGGGTGGTACAATACCGGAGCATTGTGTGTTGGTTTACCGAGGTGCCAGTTTTGGTACTTTTATGAAGCATTGAAGTTCGCTGTGGTACTACTGGCGTAACGGTATTTGAACATAAGTAGACTTTTGGGAGGTCCAAAAACTCCCTCGCAAGGTGACATCTGTTGTTGTTTGGTACCCGGCGATTATCGTGATGGTAGCTAGGGGATATAGATAGCAACAGTTTTAAAGATTTATTTGAAACAAATACCGTGCCTTGGCGTTTATTTGGGATGCAACATGGGTATTGTTAGTTTGAGATTCAAAAATTCAATGGAAGGAATGTTCATCAGCAGCAAATGGCAATAACTTCACTTACTTACTGCTTAACTACTAATGTTAGTAGTTTTTTTTTTTATTTTGAAATCGAATCACGTATGAGTACGTTATTGAAAAATAATGAGATTGATAACTGAAAAATATTTAACGAAAAAGTATTGATTATTATGAAATGATTCAAATGTTTGGAAAACTATGCTACATTTTTGTATAAAATTGTGTTTCGACATACCTCGGTTTTAATAAAGCATTCGTCCAATTATTGAATTTCACATCTTTAGATTTTACGAATGGTTACGAATGATAAATCTGAAGCATTCTTGTTTCAAGCGCGATTAAGTTTTTTAAGTTCGCTCTACAACTGAGAAATTTGATGATCGCGGATTTATGATTGGACTAGAAAGGGCTAGAAAAGGATTCGTTAGAAAAATATAGTAAATATTTGACTGATTCTAAAAAAGATAACATAGCAGGACATGATTTACTAACAAAGTGCATGACTCTTTTTTTCATATTTATTTTCAAAAACAATACTGGACCACGGTGTGAACGATACGTTCGCCTGGAAATAGAACAAACTTTGCTTGAAATGCGTTGTTAATTGTTGGATGACCTACGAGATTGCTGTAAAGATTGTTATATTTTCTCCATCTTACTGGCCAAGGATTGTTCCATGGTCTCTCTTTTCAACCTGAACTAAACTCGCAAGACAACCTTGGGAAAGATCTGTTCATGATATCATATTTTGTTTGGGCGTGTACATGTGTTTGATCGTACCAACGATTCGTAGCATTATTTTTCAATTAGTAATCACAATGCGGTTGGCTCAGGAAGTATAATGAAACCTCAAACCAGTTCCTCTTCAACGATCTGACAGCAGATGCCACAACGCATCCACGACGCAAACACATGCGCTCTCCCTTTTCGCTCCCCAGTCTCTGTGCAATACGGTAGAAAGTTTTCCCGCAGCTTCCAGCTATCGCTACGTACAACAGCTTAGGGGGTGTAAGTATCGCATCATAGCGCGCCGGACCGCATTTCCTGGCGACGTGTTATGCTGCATGTGAGAGAGGTCAAAAGTTTAGCTATCGCGAGCGTCTCTACGGAATGTTTGAAATGAATTTCCAATTCGATTTAGTTCTCCTCCGGCAGATTGCCCATCGCTTGCTTTGCCGGTGCACTGGCGGAAACAGCCCGGCGATGCCAGCGAAACTGTGCCGACCAGTACCTACATGTAATAACCGTATATAATGTTCAGTTCCTTGATCACTGTGTGGCTCAGTGGCCTATGACTCGGTTGTTTTTTTTTTCTTTTTTTTTTGTGTGTCCGCCCGTTGCTGATCGTCGGCGTTGCTGCCATCGCTGCCAACGCTATCCAAATCCGTCTCAGCACCAAACACATGGGCGTCGATGTAACACACCCTTCGCCGTACGGTCGTGATCACTTGTTCGCATGTTTACTGCATCCCGCTCGTTCTCGTGGACGGCGATCCTTGGCGGCTGAGTGGCTGAACTTGAACTTCGCGTTGCCTCACCTTTCGGGCCGAGGTCTAAGCCTCAACAACATTTTCCGAGTTCCGAATTGCCACAAGGAAGCCGAGATATAAATAATACGCCAAAGGGCACCCCTGCGCATCGGCTCCGACGCGGTGCGAAACCGCTTGGACAGTTGGTGGGCAGGAATCGTAACAAATCTTTTTGTTGGATTTGGTGAGAACTGTCTGCACGAAGATGAACTAGCGCGGCGCACCACCCGAACGCCCTGTATCCGATCTTGAAACTGGTCGGTCCCTGCCACGAACGGTTCAAGGTGCGTGCGTTCGTTCCATTCCAGCGATCGTACTCGACGTTGCGTTGCAAAATAAATGAAAACCCTAACTGGAACAAGATCTTCCAGCTTCGCGCGATTGGTGTGAAGCTAACCGTTCGCTTCCATGCGCTTGGTTTCCGTTACCAACGAGCTGCTTCGTCAAACTCCGGGAGAGGCGAAGTCAATATTTGTCAACCTATTGGACCGATCCGGAACCGGGCCCAAAAGCGTTTATCCATTTCAGGAATTCAACGCCATCGGCCGATTACGATCGTATCTCTTGATCGAATTTCAATTAATCTGCAAACAAGACCACCGTGCTCGGTAAACATGCTTCTTGGTCTCTCAACAGCACCAGTTCGATGTTATTCTAGCACTTTAGTTTTGGAGAAACCAATGTAAACCACGGGCAAGGATCATGGGACACTTTACGAGGCGCTGTTTGTGGTTCGGGTTCTTCGGGCAGAAAAAAAAACGCTTGAAAGTTCAGGCAGAGCCTTCAAGATACATTTTCCGATGTATGAACTCATTTAAAATGAAATTCTTGCAAATTTGTGCCCAGTAAAAATTGATGAATTGTTTGAATACGAAAGATTTTTACAAACTCAAGTATTTTTATTTTAGTATTTTTATGATTTGTTATCAACTAAACTAGAACGTTGTTTTATTGTTGATTTATGATTTATCCATACAAAGCAGTTGTACCAAACAAATTAAGCAAATAAAAAAAACCCGAAAATTCGAAAATCGTGAACTCAGTTAATTAAAAATATAAGAATATATCTGCTGCGGTGATATTATAACATTTTAAACATACTGATTTTATTATTAAAGTAAACAAAGCTCTTGAATGCAACGTTTATTTGTAAATAAAAATGAATATTTTTGGTAACCTTTAAGTCTCCTCCACCTGCCGTTACTGACCTACTAATTGTTATCCGTATTATTTAGCAATTTTATTTTATTTCAGAAAAGTGCTTTACACATTTTTTATCTGTAATGTTACTGTCCCCAGGCGATCCAACTAGCATCAACAATATTTACTCTGAAGGATATCTCAATATTATAATTCAGGTAATTGAAAATATTTCTCTTCAATCCTTTCGATTGTATTGATTTTGATTACACAGTTGTTTTCTTTTTTTGCTTAAAACAACTAGGGATAGATATTTGTTGTTCATTTTGAAATTAATCAATTCATAAACATGACAACATTTACATTATTTTAAAATCATAATGTAAGTTGTTTCAGCATGTCAACTTCAGCATCTCAGCTAAGCTCATAGTTTCTCGTGATGCATAAACACAAACATAAAATTTATTATTTCTCTTTCACAACTTGGTTTCATGACATAAAAATTTTAAATTAAATGTTTAATGAAAGTGGATATAATTTTATTTGTTTTATTTATTTCATTTATTTTATTTATTTCGAGACGTAACAGCCTGGCCATATTGCTGGATATAATTTCAATTTTATGATAAATAATGTAACTAACACAATTGAAAACACTTTTCTTCAATTTAAAGTTACACCAGTACACGAAATGTCGTCGATATTAAACGCATCGTGTGTCGAGGAAGCTTAACCACGTTTGTTCTTCTCTCAAAAACGTGTCCAGAATAATACTGAACGATGTATATAGGCTCACACCGGTGCAGTCAGGTATGCGAACAGTCCTTCAAATATTTGTCGCATGTTTTTTACATATATATTGAATGCCCAATTGCTCTTACGACTTACTACGAGAAACCCAACTGCTCTGCGTTTATGGCCACGGTCACGGGTGAGCATTAGATTTACGCTCGTTTGCTGCCAGGTTTACGATTTGCAAATATTGGATCGCTGGCTAACTGTTTTTTTCACTTTTTTACTGGCGTCCTTCCCATTAATGGTAGCACGATAAAAAATGGGTCTGTTTGGTTTGCTAAAAAGTGAACCATTCGGGCGAACGGTTTTACAGCCCGTATGGGTAGTTTTAACAAACGAAGCTGTTTTCCATGCACAAATGCAACTATTACCGGGCACCAAAAATTTCTCCCATGCCCTGTCAACATGTTGATTGCAATGCAAAAATCGTCTATGCTCAACGTACCAAAAATCCATACGTCACGCCCTGCTTTCCGCTTCCGTTTACCTGATTAGCGGACTTGTTGCGGTACCTGTGGGTTGCGATACGACTGTTTGACGTACGCACGGTTCGGTATTCATGCGAACTGGTCAACGAGTAAACAGCAGCAGTAGTGGTAACCAACATCAACCGATCATCATTCCTCCCGATCGGGTAGAGCATACGGCCATCGTTGCCCGCTTTTTTGCCTACTCGCTTGCCTGTACGCGTTTGTACTTTTGTCGGCTTTCTGCAAGGCGGTCTGCATCTAAGAATGCGCAGGGAAAATTAAAGCAGGCCGCAAACGATAAAGATATTCAACGAAGGAATCCTTCGCAGGCTCCGCAGGCAGCGTTACCAATTAGGGGTGGGGCAGTATTAGATCTAATTATATGTTTCTTTTGTAGTTTTCCCTCCCACCGTCCATGGAATCGTTCGTTTCGTTGAAGGGTAGACGGAGTGAGAACTTTATTGAATTTTATGAAACCAATGCTATGAATCAAATATATTGTTTCAAACAGTTAGTTGCACCCAACAATACATTTCACTGAACAGTTGTCCAAGAAAGTATTGTCATCCTCAGGGTTTCTGTCCTGCGTTTTCTACGCTGCTGTCAAATGTATGATTGATTCACCAATGTTAATTGATCGCCGGGATGATTTTTCCCCATTGCTAGAATCACAAAACGCCACTCGAACTGTGCCACTACTCGCCAAGTGTGTCGGATTGGTAGAGAATACGAAAAATTATCCATTCACTCTCGTCATATACATATATGGCCCACGTAACGCTCAATACGATGCGAGAAGAGTGGCAGCAAAAAACCAATCGCCATATGCAGCAAACATCTCCAAACTACTCTCAAAAAAGTTTCCATCGAAATCATTTGAAACCATTGCGAAATGCTGCCGCTTTGCAACCGACACAATTACCAACATGTTTTACCGAGCTTCGCAACGAGTGCTACTGATTCTTCCATGCTAATGATGAGTACAATAAAGCAATAAAATATCCAAAACCAGCTGACCACACCATTCAGGACGGTGGACATCCCAGCACCGGACCAATAGGTGGACCCGATCGAAAATGGGTGCTTACTATTCCTTCGCAGGATGCATCGGACACTGCAAGGACAACCCTGAAATAAGCCCGCAGTGATCTACATCGCCAAGGGTATCGCACGATTAGTACTGCTCATAAATTATGCACGATTCGTCGCTTTCGACGCGACAAGACATAGCTGAACCGACTCTGCTCTTTAACACCATGTTGCAGGAAGGCTCGAAACACACGGAAAACAAAAACGGAAGCCTTTCTGTGGTCCCAGCAGACCCCCGGTTTCTAGTTCAACGGTAGTGAGGGAAAAAAAAGAATGCTCCTCGAAGATTTATGACACATTGGTCACCGAACCGAGCGCTCGGGAGAGTGAGCCACTGCATCCGTGTAAACGGAAAAGGGTTATTGTCAGATGCCTTTTAACCCTTTCCTTCTGCTGCTGGTGCTGCGCTTGGTTTGATTTCACTTTCAGCCTGCTCGATCGTTCTCTTCCTCCTTCTCTCTCTTTCTCATTGCCGCTCGCCTGCTATGACGGAATGGAGCAAAGACAAAGGAAAGGATTATCTTTTTATTGCCCGCTGTTTCTAAGTCACACTGCGGTCAGGGGTGCGTCCCGTACCCCTTTTCTCCGTACTTCAGATTCGCCCCATACACACACACACACACACAATCTCAGTGGTGGCATCCTTCTTCCTTGCGGTCCTTCGCTGTGTTCCGGAGAAACGCTCCTTGAGAAGGACAATCCGAAAAAGGAAGTTTCACCATGCGGGACAGAGAAAGAGGAAAAAAGAGTTAATCCATTATTACCGCATGCTGTTAAGACAAATACGAATAATAGGATACGGGAAAAATTATAACAGCTATGAATTATGTATATTTGTTTAGAAATAACCGATGATTGCGCACGGTTTCCGTTCCTCTCCGTTTTTGGGGTCTCTGTTTTGGTCAGGTTTTTGCTTTGCGGGCCTTTGGGTTCCGGAGCGGACAAAACGACCAACCAAGCAAGCGATGCCCGCTGGGTTGACCGTTCCGAGCGGATGGTTTGGTTTTTGGACCAAAGGCAATGATTTGTTCTGGGTTTAGCGGCCCTTGCAAGATGGGTTTGTTACAGATTTTCGTTGCTGTTGTTGTTCATGATATCTTTGCTCTTGAAATTGTCGCAGCGGAAACTAGGGACGTTAGCGTACACGAAGCAAACAACTTCATTTTATATCGTTGATATGACCGGTCGGGCTTCTATATCTACCAACAAGAGAGAATGAAATGAACGAAACAAGAACAGGTACATGAATGTTTCGTTAAATTGATATTCTATTTTATTTAACATCTAACGTCCATCCATTTCCTGTCCAGCCGACGTCCCAGAACGACGTGAAAGTCGAATTTCTTCACGTGCAATTTAGGGGTCTGTTTGTTTTTGGCTTTTCCCAGCCATATTTGTTTATTTGTGAAAGTCGGTTCTGTTCTGTTTGTATATTGTCGCCGTTTCTGCTCGGTTCCCTTCATTTTCCAAGCAATCGCATCGGTCCCATGGGATGTACTTTTCTTTCCAGAATCCTTCCGCACGGACCACGTACTGGCAAATACTCGATGTACCGAAAGGGTCACAAGTGGAACGCAAACGGTGTCTTTTTTATACTCACCATGGCTTACAAAAATATCAACTCGAATCACGCAGCTAGGTAGTAAAACTAACAACAAACGACCGAACTCATTCTAACCTTTCTTCCACACGTGTTTGTTGAACTGAAGCAACGATATGAGACATTTCAAACATGCGTTGACCATTTTCAACAAGCACAATAAACACATTTGAATCTTATAAAGCCGTATTTCGCATTGCGAAAAGAGTTCCTGCTAGTTATTAAATGCAAATGTACCGAATCGTGTCTCGACAAGCCATAACTCTGCCTTCCCAACCCTCCGAAGGGTTTCCTTCCATCGGCACGTTCTTTTTTTTATCATTGCAATTTTGTAATGTGCCAAAAAAATGGAGCCAATTGTAAAATTGTCAATAAAAAAAAACAAACGGCCAAACCAAACCAACAACACCAACATTTTTATGTGTCTCGCACGACAAAACCCTTGGCTTGGGAGCCATCAATAAAAGACCATCCATAGGTAGACAGCTCGAAAACTGTTCACTGAAAAACAAATTCCTAAAAAAACGCCTACCTAAAAGACACGTCCTTGCATGGCATCTTGTGTGTGTGTGTGTGTGTGTGTGTGTGTGTGTGTGGGACACACAAGGACACGGGACACACTTTGAATGCCAGTCAGAAAATGTGGTGTGCGAAAAAAAACAGAAATTTGCAAGATGTGGTAAAAGCGGCATGCAAAAAAAAAACATACCAAACCTAACGGAACGGTACCTTTCACCCCGCGAAGCTACCCGGGACCGGTCGCACGGGGAACGTTGTATGCCGGCCGCACTGCTTGTTTTTTTTTTTAGCCTGTGAAGTGAAAAGAAGGCGTTCAATAAAATCATCGAGACCCAAAACAAACTATAAACAAATAAAACCTTACAGGCAGGCTAATGGGCTCGATGCACGGAGGATGGTTCAATTACGAGCCGCTGAAATGAGCGGGATGAGCAAACATTACGAGATAGGAAAACAATAACGCCCGCAAAACTTTTTTCGAAGGTCCGCGTCAAAGCAGTACCTGGCTGGTACGCTTACTTCTGGTCGGTTCATCCAGCAATACTGCCGTGTGACAGCGAATAATCAAACCAGAACAAGGACCGGATCGATTAGAGGAAGCTTTTGCGTTCCAATCGCCCGGGAGTGGACATTGGGAGCAACAGCTGCTCCAGCGCATTAGACTCCTCCCCATTGCGCACGTGTGCTAAGACGCTACGAGAAGAACAACAGCAACAACAGCATAAAAACAGACGGCCTTTAAGGCTAGCCTAACTCGCTAGTAGAGTAGAGTCCGGATTGGTGCGATCGTTTCTTCCCCTACTCTCGGTTCGCTTCGCGTTTGTGTGCGCACGATCGTCGTTACGTATCGCGTTCGGGTTTTCTTAAGCTTCCAGCGACCCACCAGCCACACCGTATATACACGAGGGTATGTAAACACACAAGGCACACCAACACAAACGCACACGCCGCCCGTAAACGAACCCCTCGAAGCAGGCAGAGCTTTGGCAGCCCGGACCGGGTCGGGTCGGGTCGGTCGCGTACGGATTGTTTCCCAGTCTCCCTGCCAGTCTCAGAAAGGGCGCGTTCACGATCGCATCGTCGTCGGCTTGCTCGGAGTCAGCGCACCTCGCAAACAAACGGCGTTAAGCAGCTCGCGGTATCGGCTTGTTTCCACACTTTCGCTGCCGATCCTGTCGGCGTTCTTGGATAGCGCTATTGAAGCCTCCCGGGTAGGGGTGCGCAACTTACCCTTTTTGGCGGTGCAGTGCGCAGTTCCGGTGCAGTGCGGTTTTGCGAGCGGTCAGTGCAGTACGGACGGTTGCAGCGGAACCGTCTCAGTGGTGATAAATTAAGTGTCGTGATCGATCCTAATTAAAGAAGCAGTTGAGTGAGCGTACAAAAAAAAAATTAACAAAATAAACCCAATTTTCTGCCTAATCCAAACCAAAACGGTTTGGAGTTAGAAAACAAAAAAAACGGTGATATTAATTTTCCCAACCGGATCGGGTCACCTTTGCCTCAACCGGGCCGGAACTATTTGTGCTACCGGTTATCTCGCACGGGTGTGCTGCTAACAAAAGGCTGAACGAAAAAGGGATCAATCAATCCCGGGTGCAAAGTGGATCATTTGAAGATTAGTGCCGAAAATAAAGCCGCGGGAAAGAAGAGAAAACCCCCCCCCGCGCCGGCAGTGATAATTGTTTCCTCTAACAACAAACGCACGAACCGAGCGGAACAACCGACGGCCAGCTCAAACAGGCAGAAAATGGACCCGTGGCGTGCCGTGCCCGACGAAAATTGCTTCTGACAACACGGGCGTTACAGTTTGCCGTTAAATTTGGAGCTTCTTGTGCGCCCCAAAGTGTCCGTGGAGGAGTGTGTGGTTTTGTGTGCGTGTAAGTGACGGCCATTGTGACTAAACGACTAAACTAAACGGTTCAAATCGAGCGAGTAAACAATTCGACAAACGCAAAGCAATCGGTATGCGGTATCGATTTTTGACAAATTAAGTCACCTGTGCTCTAGTGAA
Source organism: Anopheles farauti No. 4 (assembly GCA_000956215.1). NCBI lineage: Eukaryota > Metazoa > Arthropoda > Insecta > Diptera > Culicidae > Anopheles > Anopheles farauti No. 4. Next base: position 780 of record JXWZ01006333.1, on the reverse strand, counting down.
TGTTCCGCCTGATGATCTTGGCGATATTCGAGCGAGCGCGGTGCATCGTGTTCCAGTAAACTGCGGAAGGTGCTCAACTACCTACCCCCGAGAAGAAAAAAAAAACGAAACCCGAAGCTGATTTAAGACCGTTTTTCACGCATCTCTTATCGCGCACAGCCGAACCTAAAGGTGAGTTCCACGTTCGCATCGTTAATATTAATTCAAACACGCGTCAAAAGCTCGAAACAACGCACGCCGAACGTATCGGACCGTGAAATCCTCATTGGTCGGTGCAGCCCAACAGCTCATTAATGCACTTTGCGGCGAACGGTCTGGTTGAAGCTCTGACCTCTACATTTACCACCGAAGTGTCCTCTTTTGTGAAGCAGTAGTTAAAAATGAGCAAAAAAAAATCTCACAAGAAATATCAAAAGACGCCGTACGCTGCGGACTGTGTTTGTAAATCACATTTTAATTATCCTCAATAAACCGTGACAAACGCAACCGCGGGACGTGACGAGCCTCTCGCCTGCTGGTGCTCGATTTACACCGGTGAGCTTTTTTTTTGCTCTCTCTCGCTCTCTGCAAGTATAAGAAAGGAGCTGGCCTTTTTTTTCTACGCCTATCGGAAGAAATTGCACCGCGGTGGAGATCTTTCTCGGTGTGGACTAGAATAAAAACGGAAAGCGACAAACGCACCAGCAATTTTAGTTCCCCCCGGATCCTCACCGGGTGAAGAGTAGAGTCGGTCAGCAATCCCGCACACGAGCCCCACAGGTGCACACTGGATGCATGGGG
>JXWZ01006329.1:0-40633 GCA_000956215.1 Anopheles farauti No. 4 | reverse complement strand
CAAGATCGCTTAAAACATCCGGTTTACGATGGATGAGAGGTATGCCACCGTCGGAACAGATTCGAACCTACTTAACTTGGAAACTATTGGTAGAAGTTTCCATGTCAATAATTGCCTTTACAATGTCGATAATTACTATCGCTTTTTTATTAAGCATCCTTTTTTGCGTCACTACGACTCTTCTACATCGACCAACCGATCGGTTGACCTAACATTTGTAATAACGACAGCTGTAGCGTCTGGATCCACACATCGTGCAATTAAATTGCACTAAGTGGTAGCCCTGTTAGTACCCTGTGAGATCACCAATCGGGCAAATATTTTTTTTTTTTGTAATGATACAGGGTTTGTCATGGCTAGGAAAGTGGAACGAATCGGAATATCTGACGTTGCTTTAGGTCACACTGAAAATTGTTCTACCTAATGATGTTACTTGTGAATAACAAATTAAAGTCTCTTCACAAAAAAGTTTTTCTACAGACCGTCTCTCGCTTGCCGGCCTGGTGAACCCTGCAAATAGCGGCCAGATTTGCTCACTACGCCACACACGGCCAAACTTGGCTCGACTCCGTTCGGCAGACAATTGAGCGTCGTCTTGTGCCGCTTGCACCTTCCGTGCGTCGGGGCGCGTGCAACCGAAACTGGAGCAAATCGTGCAAACGGACGGTTTACCCTTTACATAAGCGAGCTGCGACGGTGGTACGGTGGAATCGAATATGCCAAGGTTCCGGTGGTGGGTGGTCATGCAATGGTGGTGTGGTTTCTTCAAAAGGTTCCTTGTCGTGGTGGTGGTATGTGATATCAGCGTTTCTGTGAAGTGCAGTAACGCACTTCAAAGGGTGAAGCTTTCGTTGATGGTACAATCGCTGTATAGTAACTCCACTGCTGTTTACGATCTTTTCGAGACTGGTACGAAGTCTACCAAATCGCAGAACTTTTTAGTAAAGATACACATCCTGAAAGCAAATCGCACAAGTATCATTACACGGTTCATAAAACCACCTGTTGCGTTATCAGCTCCTAGTTTCACGCGGACGCCTTGTATCAGGAAATGGCATTGAGGGAAACACTAACACTGGCGTGTTAGACGTGCTAGACCAACGCCGCGTATCGCCATTAATCGTGACCGTCAGGCGGTTGATGTGGCAAGGGCAGATATTTAATTGGCCCGCGTAAAGCTTAGTGAGAACAATTTCGCAGAAACCAGCCGGCACACGGGAGATTTTCTGCTATTTCTATTTGCTTGATGCGCACTTATCAACAGCGTGGTGCGATTAGGGACACTCTGCTTGATTCGTTCGCAATACGGACACGCGCTGTTCGACTAGCCCTAGCGCAAACATTCCAAATGCGGGACATTTTATACGCGCAAACAAGGATCTACGAAACACCATCTTTCCGGATTGTTTGCAGATCTTTTTTCTGAACAAAACCCAGGCAAAAAAGTTCGTACAACACAAATGGCTCTAAAAAACTAAAACCCCATTACGAGTAGCCGGGCATACGACACACTTTTACGACAATCGCTCAAACGAAAGCCAACCCAAGATTTTGATGTAAAAATAAGCAAAGAAAACAACACCCGCTTTATGGTCCACTATCTTCCTCCGAAGTAAGCGACTCGTAATCTTTGCTCGGTTTGTGTTAGAAGTAAAACCGAGCGTTGCTTCTGCTCTTCTTTTAGTCGAAATATTATAACTTCTTATTTAGAGCCTATACAAAAACCTATACCCTGACCTATACCACTAGCGTAGTAAAGGGTAAATAATCACGGCTTGCAAAAAAAAAACAATTCAGCTCTGTGCGGATGTCCTTGCCATGGTGAGCCATCAACATACATTGGTATTCGATTTCACAGTATGCTGAAATCCGATATTTCTTAAGGCGCTTTCGTCGTCAAGGTGTTATCACATCCTGAAACACTCGAAGCACACACGTAAAGCATACCGGTCACGGCCCGGAAACTTCGCGAGGAAACACTTATTACCCGTCCGCTTCGCCGCCATTGTTGATAAGCAGCGCGTACTGGAAGGTGGCTCTCGCTCCGCCAGGTCCACCGGCTTGCTGTGATGACGATGATTTGTTGATGTTCTTGAGGAAGTTCATCGCATCGCTGCTTGTGCGCGTTTTGTTGTCGCGCTGCCTGCTATGATTGAATGCCAATCTTGCGACGGCTTTTCCAGCCACATGCGCAACACACAGTTTATTTTTTCGTGATTTTCACTTTTACATCCGCGCCATAGATTACTTTCACCGGAACAAAGCTGTCACACTGGTATTTTTTCGATTATAAAAACACACACAAATTCATATAAACCGCCGCGCACGAATAAGATCGCACATCCTTTTCCAATACGTCCCTCCGAATCCTGTTCGCAGGTGCGAGATGGCAACAAGGTTCGCGATTGTGCTAGCACACCGCTGCTTCAACCGGTGGTTCCATGTGCGCCTTCTTGGTAGGTTCGTGGGCATCGACTGCTGTGGATGAACTTCCCACCAGAGGGGCCAGAGGCTCGAGACACACCGATCCCATCTATGCCCACCACTGGTATTGGTATTGCTTATGGTTTGCGTATGAACGTTCGCGCTTCGTTTAGACGCTCCGCTTCGGTGTGTTGGTAGGGCGCACCGATTTGATAAAGCCAATGCCAAACACTACTACTGCTCGTCAGCTCGGGCCGCGGGCGATAGTGAAGCACATGTTGGTAACCGGTTCGGAACAGCCGCTTTGTGCGCCACCGTCATCGTGGTATTAGTAGTTGTGTGGTAAAACTGTTTACGGATCGTTCCTCCGGTTGTTATTAATTAAAAACCGCCCAAAACAAACACGACCGGGTGGGTGAAAATGTTGCCACATATCGATAGATAGATATACGTAAAGTTATATGCCGAAGATTTGAAATTTGATGAACGAACAATTGCACAAAGGTATTACACTCGTTCGTTTTAAAAAACAACTCGTTTCAGATCAATTATATCCAGGATGATGTTGATGATTCAATCAGCAAACACTCTCGAATGATTTCCCATCAACGACGCTTCGCTTCGTTTCAATGGAATTTCATATTGCATTCATAATTGAAATCACTTTTATATGTTACAAATGGATCTCTTTGTAAGTATTTTATATAAAAAATTACACTGTCAGGCTAACGAAACAATAAATCATAAAAACGTATGAACATGCCCTGTCGGTGAGTATTCAATATTCGATCCGCAAACAATTAAATTTCATTTATTTACCTTCATAGCCTTTACAAACGCATTGACGGGGAATCTGTTGGGGAGCAAATTTTAATCCACTAGGCACAAACACGATAATCAGCCTAAATGTATGCTATGTGTATGGCATACGCATTATTTGTTCAGCCTTACTAATGGGTTTCTTCAGTGAAATATATATAGATCACCAATGAGTTTTTAATATTAAACTCCTGGCCCAATAATTATCTGATTTGTTGTGTGCGTACGATACTTGCATGTTCGTTTTTGCACAATCGTAACACATCCGCGGGCAACCGTATCGGCAGCCGGGTTCATTCAACTCTTTCGCTATCCTCGATTTCCGAGCACTGCTAGCGTACGCAACAGCCACCCACCCTCAAGCGACGACTAGCATGGCTACTATGATAAGTTAATGATTTTCAACGACCCGGTTGAACAATCAGTCGATCAGCTGATAAGGGCCATTCGACCCTAGTGATAGCTGCCCCGTTCAATCATTATGCCCCGCGGTACCAGTAGCCAACTAACACGGAAAAAATCGTCCCATTTATCGTCCCAAAAAATGGGTGTCGTGCATCGCGCACGTTTCAACTTCCCGTTGATTGCTGCACAATGGTACAATTAAGCGTTCGAGTTTGAACTGAACGCGCAGGAAGCGAACGTCTTAGTCAGCGTATTTTAGCCTACGCCTAGACGACAGTGGCGTAGCATACGCTGCGCTGCTCATATGCCTTCCATCGGTTTCTTGTTCTTCTTCACCGAACGTGCCCAATGTTAGCTTTTGATTGCGTAGAGTACTTACACCGATTTAGTGATCCGTTCGGGAAGGCCTCTATCACGCCTCGAACCATGGCTGCTGGAGGGCGATACTTCTTTGTTCGAGGTACCTAAAATGGGATGGAAGAAAGGGCACCAGATTGAATCACACCGTGTTCCGTTTCAGTTCCATCTGTTGCATGCACCGTGCAGTCGGGCGTGCGCGCACTTGCATGGCATGAATTACGTACCGTCATCCTCTGATAACACCTTGTCCCCAGTGACCGACATCCTAGACGTTAGCAGCCGTTCGCAATACGCACTCGTAAGTTATTTCCACTCGCTAGTCGCTGCTTTTAGCTTCACATACGTACGACGGGACATACGGTGGACAGCCTCTTGAGCAAATATTACACAATAACCCGCGACAGACACGCACCCGGCAATTTAAGTGCTTTCTTGCTTGTTGCGAGGAGCGCGCTTTGGTACTACACACGTTCCAATCTGTTTACGTTCTCCACCCCTCAAGAAGCTTCTGCTAGGCGTTCGCAATCATATGGTGGGAAAGTAAATGGCACTACACGGTTTGCACTAGGAAATATGGAAACAGGATCATTTGGAGGTAACACACATTGAGCGGCTACCGTACACCGAACGGGTATAACATCACTTCTTTTTCAAGACCGAGCACAGCTCGTCCATCGTCGTTGTTCCAAGATTCCTCAAAATATTTTTCTTTTCAGCACCATTCCGCCCGACAGCCTCCTACGCAACTGTTGTTTTGGTTCAGGAACGAATATGGATGTACAGGCTGGGCCTCGCAGGAATGAGAAGCAGTGGTCAACTTGTCAACTTGACAGCAGTGGTTGCGTTTTAGCATTTTATATGTTTTTACAGTATATTTTCCTTTCAATTAGGTTTATAATTTACCATTCTAGAGGTATTTATGAATTTTGTAGCCATTAAAAGTAATATTGAATGTGTAATTTATTTGAGTTGCCTTTCTTTCAGTGCACCAACCTTTTCGTTCGATCAAAACAAACATGTTCGTCGGTCCAGCTGTCATTTGAAACGGCGAAGTGTCAACTTATTTGTTTACCTGTGTCGCCCACATCACATCTCAGGAACGCGAAACACGAAAAATCGGCTTTTTTCTCCCCATTCGGACGGCTACAACACAACCGAAATGGGAACGGACGACCTCAGCAAGGGGGAGAAAATCCTGAACGGATTTCAGATGTAAGCCGAACGCTTACCATAGTGTTAAATTTCAGTGAAAACTTTCATCCCTACCCTTTCGTTTACACTCTAGCAATTGGATGATTCTACGAGACGCGGACACGGGCAAGATCATTTGGCAGGAGAACAAGGACTTTTCCTGCCCGGATGTAGAGCACGAGGCGAAGGTGCCGGTTAAGATACTCAGCTTGCGTGCCGTGTCGCGAGAAATCAACTTCAGCACGGTCGAAGCGATGGAAAACTTTCGCCTCGACCAGAAGGTAAGGGAGGACGAGCGGTTTAAGTGTAATTATCGATTAATTAATTGGCCTTTCGTGTGCATCCCTTTTTTTAAATGTTTCCGTGCTCCCGACAAAGGTCCTGTTTAAGGGGCGCATAATGGAAGAATGGTTCTTCGAGATGGGATGGGTTAGTCCAAACACAACCAACACCTGGCAGTCGACCATCGAGGCGGCACCCGAGTCACAGATGATGCCGGCGAAGGTGCTGAATGGGAATGTGACCATCGAGACGAGCTTTTTTGATGGTGAGACGTTAATCAGCAAATCGATTGTGCGGTTATACTACATCTAAGTGCGTGTGAGTGGGGTGAGGTTGTATGGGGTAATCTGCCAGCAGATCGGACGTGGTAACTCTAGTTCAAACTTTTTTCAACGAAATCTTATCTCCTCTCGCTCTTCAACACGAGTCATGCGAGTTTCTGCACTACCGATGCCAATTTACATGCAAGCTTGCCCAATATCGTGGGACCACATACACAAACACATAGTAGGCCACCGTCGATGTGCTACTAGCATACTCGCGTTTATACTACTTTTACTAGCTGCAACAGTCTCAGCACAGGGAAGCACAGAGGAAGCATTTTGTTGCAGTGTAAAAACTAATCCACCTGAAGTAGATAGAACCATCAAATAACGATGGTCGTTAAACTTTACAAACATACAACATAGCACATTAATGCAAGCAGCATCAACAGGCAGCAAGAAGAGCAGTGCAGTGAACAATTCGTTTCATTTTATATATTCCCATTCGAGCCACATAAATGCGCACGCCCTGGCGCCATGTTAACTTTAAACGGAAACGATAACGATAATGTTAGGTAAGAATCACTGAAATAAGCACCGTTTTATGTATAAGTACATTTTTTACATTAGTATAAGAGACGCTGAACTACATGCTAAAGTTTAGCTTCAAGGAAGCTGTGTCCCTTATTTTACATACCGTTAGATACATGTACATGATACACCAAATGTACGTGAGCCGAATAGCTGAGTGGTGTTTCTTGTATCACATCCGAAACTGTGTGAAAATCAACTAAACCAAACTGATAGTCCTCAATTGTTCCTTAAAATTATAGCAGTAGGTAGTTGCTTTGCATTTTTTAACAAGCATTTGATATAGTTCAAATTCTCAGCATGCTGCAATGTCCTTCAACCCTCCCCTGGTATACCAGGAACCAACACATAAGCCACTCCAAGGGATTAATTTAGAAACAAATTAAAATCATCATCGCTAAAGAATGAGAGAGGATACTGTAGAATCGTATAATTTCTCGTAACATTTCTTTGAGAAATTGCGTACTAGATCAACTGTAGTGATCACTGCTGGGCCACAGTTTACTTTTGTTGTCATATTTTTATTGAAATACAACACTGCAGCGCGCTTGTCAAATAGCAGCAAATGTAAACAAACAAAAATCGTACAAATTGCCGGGCGTTTCGTTAGTAGCGTGTTTGTTGAATGTGAAAAATTCAATAATTGAAGTAATCTGCGCGAAAATGACGCTACCGGAAGCGCTTCTGAAGCGCCTTGCTAAGCGTGGCATCATACCGGATGCAGTCAGCAAGTCAGGTTCGGCCGCAGTGGGTGAAACACAAGCACCCAAATCGACGGCAGAGGGTGACTCCGACCGGGAACGTGAGCGTGAATCGGAACAATCCTCCGACCGCGATACGGACGACAATGGAAGCAACAATGACGAAATAGACGACGACAGACGTGAGTCGGAGATTGTCAACGAGGAAATCATCGCTGAAGATTACGACGAGTACGACCAGGTCAACCCGGAATCGTTCGAGTATGCGTCGAAAAAGAAAAACAATCCCGCCCTCGACTGGACGGAGAAAATGAAGCAAAAGATGACCAAGCGGTACGGTTACCAGTCGGTAGATGGGTGCCAGAACAAGTACAACATCTACCACCTCTGCACGATGTACTGCGTCAAGCGGTACGGCGAGGTTGAGTTCGAAATCGAGAAGGAATATGAGAAGCGTGTCAAGCGGCTGCTCGAGCGCTACCCGTTGCCGAAGCACTGGCGCAAAGAGTACGACATCGGGTGCCGGGCGTTCTATTTCTACAACAAGGAGACGCGCGTCGTTTCCTGGCTGCCGCCGACGCATCCCGATGCGAAACTCACCAAAAGCGCAAAACTGTTGCGCCGCGAGCTGATGGAGGAACAGAAGCGGAAGGATGCGGCCAACGAAGCCATCCCTCCGACGGTCGTCGTGGAGACCTACCCACCGTCAGCCGTACCGCCACCGAAAGCACTGATCGGACCGACGAACACGGCCGCTCCACCGGTGGGTGGTGCCGCTGCTGGTGCAGGTGAAAATCTTCGTCCACCCGTTGTGAATCCACCGAAGCGACCGCCCATCAAACCGTCCGGCAGGGAAGATGAAAAGCGACCACGTACCTTCTCGACCGGGAATGATTCCGGTGACGGGTCGATGGCGGCGGACTCGATCGACCGTGAGCGCGACTTCCGCGACCGTAACCGGGACAGACGTGATCGTGAGCGTGACCGGAGGGATCGAGACCGGAGCCCACCACCGACACGAGGCGATGAGTAAGTGATATTTGTAGAAATTTTTATCCGTACTATTATCTGGATCAAGAAGGCCATGAAGTGTCGTTGTCTATGCTCAATTCGCCGATGTGTTAGTATCTTGACGTTAATCAACCAGTACTCGGGAGGGAGGCCTTATAAATCATCCCTGTTCTATCACACAGCTCCTAGACGGTTGAGTCAGCTTATCTTCTTCCACATTTTCTTGCAGCAACCGCTTTGGAGCACGAGAACGAACCCGTGATCGAGATCGGGACCGCGAACGCGACCACCGTGATCACCGTGACCATCGCCGACCTCCACGAGGCGGTCCCCCGAGATCGGCCCCGCTCGACCCGATGGATCCGGCCGCTTACTCCGATATACCGCGCGGCACCTGGTCGGCTGGACTGGAGACAGCCGCGACGGGAACGAAGAAGGAGAAGGATGAGCGCAAGAAGCAGCAGCAGCACTCGAAAGCGTCAAAAGAAGACACAGCCGTCGATGATGACGATGGTACGGAGGGTGCGCATGAGGTACTCAAGATTTCCGCCGTTAAAGAATTTCATCAGCACGAAGGAACAATTGATGCGGAAGATGACGACGATGACGACGATGATGCCGACCACGCCGAAGATGATACCGCTTGAATGTTTCCGTTTGCTTCTTCCAAAACGTAACGTTGCCGTTTTCCATTTATTGAAGAATATTTGAACGCTATCTATCAGCGGGTGATCACCGTCAGAAGCAGGTCCAATCAGTTTCCAATGCGACGTTCAGTGGTTACATCCTTTGGATGCACACGTAGCAGTTTTGCACTTGGTTTACACGTTCCGCTAATCGCGCGTTTACGTATCTGTATTGCCTAACCGTATGTTTTATCTAGTTCAGCACGGTAATGTGAAATCTGTGTGAAATCTTTTAGTATTTTGCACGTTCAATTGCTTCTCTAATAAGGTCCCGTTTCCCCTAGGAGAATGGTTAACGCGAAGGGATGTAGCAATAAAACATCGCTCCGTTTCGTTCGCGGTAAACACACAAACGCACGCCTATTTCCAATCTTATTGGCTTTGATGCGTGCCGTGCGAAACCGGCATAGAAATACGAGAAACAATTTTCCTATATATGTGTGTGTTTTTTTTTTCGCTCAAACTCGACAGTAAACGCATTTGCACATCCTTTATGGCAATTTGTCCCAGTAGGGAATTAATATGCTGCTCGTCGTCGGTGGACACATCGTTATTGTGCGGGATGTAAGAGGGATCTCGAAAAGAAACCTTACTGTCAGTAGAAACTTACGCACCTACCCAACGTAATCCTAGCAGGCAAAGTATAAAATAAAAACAAATCGCTCTTTAGCGGATCGTGGTGCACAACATATAAACAAGTGTCCGTACATACTAACAGCGGAGGGTTGAAGGGGATAAGCATTAACGACAGGGCGCTTCGTTGTACAACGAAAACTGCTAACATTCATCTAAAGATTAAAGATTCAAACCACAAAGGTTTGAAACTACGCCTTTGAGTATGGCTCTTTCCAGGCGATGACTTGACGCCTAAGTTCTTGCGATAGAATTGAGTGATCCCTTGCGACGGTCCCCAACGTCGGACACAATCATATGCAGCCCTCCGTTTTCCATTCTCATTCCGATCGATAAACACTATTTCATTGTAACAAACAAACAAATATACTAACTCTAACTTTACAAAGTAATAACGCACGTGCTTGCACGTATTTCTACTCCTTCTCACTCCCTAACTTCATGGTTGTGCGCGTTGTTGATTGCGGACCTTTTCCCCATATTTTTGTTTCTATCTCTGTGAGCAACCAAAATATATAGATGTATAAAAAAACGATATTATCCACAATGGATATGCACTAGGAATCATTATTGTTAGCCTCACGGCCATCCCCAAACACGGTTAGTGAGGCTACTTACATACTAGACGAGATTGTTTCGATTGTTTGCATGAGTGTTTTTGTGATTAATCATCAATAGACACCAGTAGAAGCACCAAAGCATCACGTTTCGCTGGTCATGATGGAAGAGAAATTGACAGATCTTGCCGGACCCGCTCAACGGATGACAACAAAAAATGGGGATGGAAATTGACGGGAATTCACCATTACAGAAAACGGTTTGCACCAGACGCTAAACAAATCTTTAACATCTGGAAGGCCAGACTGTGATGATATTACACACTGAAAAAAATCGACTAATTCGACTTCATTATACAGAAAGAAAAATAAACGAAAATTAACTTTACATTGCGGCTCAATGCGGGGGGAGCAACTCCCACGATGGAGGGTGTGTGAGAGATATAGAGGCCGTTGTCCGCACCCCATAAAAGAAAACGCTCATCACATGAGCATACGTACGACAAATATAAAAACTAATCCTAGTCATCTACGTAAACTAAAACAGCACCAAACACACGTTCGGGTGAATCGTCGAAACTACTGGCGAACGTAGTGCAAGATGGCAGGGAAATCGTTCTTCCACATTCTACCTCCAATATGGATTTGATGCGGTTTGCCTCGGTTTCCCTGGTGGTGCGGGCAGTAAGACACTCAAAAGGAAATCGGGAGCAGTTTGGCACATAGTTATAGGTCACTAATGGGGAGGCGCGCGGTAGGAAAGCGGGTTCGCTCCGGTTGCTGTTCTCCCGAGAGAACTGTTTTAAGTGGCACTGGTGTTCTGTGTGTGCAGTAGCTGGAAAAGAAGGTGAACGAAAAATTAGAAATAAGAGGGAATATTAAAGGATTACTTCGCTGGCAATCAGGTGGTGAGCAATGGAATCAGGCTGCATGGGTAATGGAAATAAGATTTTTTAAGGAAATTGAAACCACTCGATAGGTAATATTTGAAAGCACATAGAAAAAATTAAACTTCATGAGCAATAGAAACATCTCGATTACTCCGGACTTTCAAACGATTAAGTTTTTCGTAGGTAAATCTAGTGTGCCATGTAGTAGAGAGTAGGAAAACAAAAACAACGATCCCATTGCTCACCCCTGGCTCCTGGCGATTCGCACTACCTACCATGTGCATCACGAGTATCTCCTTCGTCTTGAACGAGATCGGGCAGAGTTTGCACTTGAACGGTTTATCATTGTCGTGCTCGGCGTAGATGTGCGCTTTCAGGTTGTTCAGATGCACAAACGTCTTCCGGCAGCTTTCGCAGTGGTACACCTTCGGTCCGGTCGAGTTCGCTTCACTTTCCTCGATTTGTTGCAGCAGCTCCCTATGCACGGTCGGTGCACCGGTACCGTTTGGAAGTGAAGGATCCGGTTGGCCGTGGTGGTGATGCTGCTGCTCGGCATCATCGTCGATCAGTATAACTTCCGCCGGTGTCTGCTGGCTGACGGATGAGGGAGAAATTGTGTGCGGCCGCGAGCCCTTCTGGCCGGCGGTACGGTTGCTATTGCTGTGACCGTTGGCTCGACCGCGTGACCTTGACGAGGCACCGGAATACTGACGCTTCGCGCGCACCGGTTGCTCCATCGCCGTCGACTGCGGTCCGTCGTCCGACTCCGAGCTGGGAGTCGGACTGCCCGGGGAGGACAGTTGGGTGGTGGCGAACGTCGGCGGTGGGACGTGCTCCATTCGCACCACATCTCCAAACTGGGTCTGTTTGATGATTGCCGCGGTAAGATCGGTTAAGACAGTTGCACCACCGGTTGCACCGGTTCCTCCGCCCACACCGGACGCTTCGCTCGTGCGCGGATGGTAGCGCAAACGGTGCGCCTTAAAGTCCAGATATGAACTGAACAGCTCACCCTGGCACCGATCGCACCGGTACACCCCGTTTACCGAGTGCATCTCGATCACGTGGTTCTCCAGCCGCGTCGGCAGGCTGTACGTGCGGTAGCAGATGTCACACTCGTACCGCTGGGACGAATGCGCCTTAAGGAAGTGCTGCTGACACTTGCGCAGCTTCACGAACGTTTTCGAACACTTGCCACAGCGGTAGAGGACCTTCGCGTGGTTTTTCATGTGCCGATCGTAGTTGTGCTCATACTTGAAGCTCGTTTTGCAGTGTTTACACACGAACGGACGGTCATGGCGGCCGCGGGAAGCTGCCACCAGCGCCACATTTGGACCACCACCGCTAGTTACTGCTCCTGCTGCAGCCATCACAACACCACCGGTCGCCATGGGTAACGCAGCCGTCCCCTCCTCCACGTACTCCTCCGGCAGGTGGTCGTCGATCGTGGTGCACTCGATTTCCGTTTGATCCGCGTATCCCGGCGGTACGACGTAGTTTACTGCAGCGCCATCTTCCTCGCCCGTCGCCGGGATCGCATACGTATCCGTTCCAACGGTGTAGTAAATCTCGTGCCCACCACCACCACCATCCCCGTTCGCCTCGTCCAGCTCATCGTCATTAACATCGCGTCGCACGATCGCACCAGCCGCAATGTACTCCGTCATCGTGCCGTCTTCGGACACGTACTGTATTTTTGTACCGGCCATAGGTTGCTCCGGCGGTTGCTGCTCGCCATACTCTGCACAGTTCGGGCCCTCGCCTATGATGATCTCGTTACCGGCTGCTTCAGCTCCCACGAACGGTACGTGTCCGTCCGTTTCGTCCATCACGTCATCAGCTCCGAGCGCACCACCGTTGTGCCGATCTGCGGCACTCTCGAGCTCAATAAATTCCTTCTCCTCCTGCTTCACATTCGCCAGGTGGAGGACGCGATCGGCCTCGCTCGGGTCGGGTTTGTCCGGGTGACATGGGTAGTCTTCTGCATCCGCTTCCGCTTTCAGTTCGTAGTACTTGAGCTTTAGTATTTCGTTGTTATCGACACACTGCCGCCGGAACAGGGAAAACTCGTCCAGCTTCGCGAGACACTCGATGCACACGCCGGTCGGGAAATCGGTTGCGTAGGTAATCTGGAAGTGAAACAGAGGAATAGAATTGTATTGTCTAGGTGTTCTATCTAAGCGTTTGAAATCATCGCCAATTTAACGCATTTTTTGCTTACCTCCACCGTGGTCAGCTCCAGTATCTTTTGCTGCAGGATTTCGTCCGGCGAATCCTGCGCGTAGAAAATGGGTTGCAGGTGGCCGTGTCCTTCCGACAGACATAACCGACACACGTTCATGTTAAGGCTGTAGATCATTCTTGGGGCACGATCGTGCGGGGGTATCCTGTCATCATTACCCGTTCCGCTCGCCGTCGGCGGTGGTGCAGCCTCTCGGTCCTCGGTTTCACCGCTGCATGTCTCACTCTCACCGGTCGTCACCCGGTGATCGCTGCGAAATTGAAAACATACGTGCATAAAGATACAAAAACGAGCATAAACACCGGGTCACCAACACGCAACACTAGAAACCTGCAGTCTGCAGTTCTATTAAAATCCTTCACGGGGTACTCCCCACACATATACACACGCACACACTAAACACGCGCCACAACTGTTTGCTATGATCCGGTTTCGCAGTTTTGCGCTACATCGAGCATCGTCATCGCATAGAGCATCTTTGGTAGACGCTTTGCACACGAACACAAACACACGCTCGAGCAACCTCTTCAAACACACAATAAAACGCAGCGTGCGTGGTGATGCTGTGTCGTGTGGAGAGCCTTCTCCACAAACTTGTAGAGACCAATAAATAAATAATGAAAGGCAAAAAAGAAATACACACACACCGCATAAGAGGCACGAAAACCAGTTTCTTCTCGCTTTCTTTCGCTCGCGGTGAGTTGGGTCGTGGCGCGCGCGGGAGGCCATGCGTCCCTTTTACAGTGCCGGGTGTGTTTGGAGGGGGCGGTTGCGCAGGAACGACCGGAGGGGTTCGCCCTTTCGCGAGCGGATCGCGCGAGATGGAAGGAAGGAGCAGCGCATACGAAACGAACGCACACCGACGTAGTAACCCCACTACACACGCGTACTTGCGGGAGGAGGTTGCCCTTTTTTGCCGTTGATTTCTGTTCGCTCAGATCGAATGCAAAAGGAAGCAAAAGTGCAAACCACACTTTTTGTTGCATTCGTCGGGGGAGCGGTGGGTGCGGTTTTGTAGGACATACCTTTCTTCTCTGCATTCGATACCTCCGTGTTGCTCTCCCCGCCACATACGACCGCCGCAAGTAAAAAGGCGAATTTACGTTTGTGTGCGAGGCAATGGGCGCGCGCTTTTGTGTGCAGTGTGTTTGCTTTGCGAAGAGTAGCGCTCCTTCTCGCGATCATCATCATCATCATCACCATCACCGTCGTCTGTGGCAGTAAATCTGACTTCTCGAATGCATTCTCTACGGTGGGACGACTTTTCTTTCTTTTTTTTTTTTGCTTGTGCTTCGCTCGGAAGATGCAGTGCGCGCTATGTTTCGTCCTCCTTTTCCGAACGGGTAGCGTAACTTTCAAGGCTTTTTTCCTTGCTTTAGGGAATGCTTTTGGGTGCGTTGAATTTGTTGTTGTTTGGTCCTTTCTCTTGTGATACTACGATTACGACACGTAGTATGCTGTTTGATGAGGTTTGGTGTGACAATTTCCAGCAGGTTCCACAATTCGTTCACTGCCAAACTTTACTTCCACAAACACTTTTTCGTTGTTACTACTACTGATACTGGGCTCCTTCTGGTTCTGGGTACATCCTTTGAATAGTGCTAGTGCTGCTGTATGCTTACCTGGCAACTTCTTCCTTTATGTGCCGATTTTCAACGTCCATCGTCGAAATCGGTGCCACTTCCCCCGATGCAGCTTCCTTTGCACGGTGTGGCAAGACACGAAAACACCTTTTTCCTGCTCCTCCACCACACAGCTTTTATGCTTGTGCCTCTTGTTTACCACGACTTGGACCCTGTTGCGCTGCTTGCCGTTGTTCCTCGACAATCATTATTTTCTGTGCCGTTTCTTCTTTCCACTCTTCGCTGTCTTGATGGCAGGCGCCCTACTGTGCGGAGAGGAAATTATTGTGGCACCGTTGCGTGCTGCTGTTTGGTGGAGGAAGCTGCTGCAGATGTACACTTTCGGTGTGAGCACCGCCTACAGATGGCCATTGATTGTGTGTGTTTTTTTTTACTATATTGTACGATTTTACGATGTTGGTACGATGTTGTGTATTGGTTAGTTTTTCTCTCGTTATGTGCACCGTGTTTTGTTGTTTTCCGTTGTCGTTTGTTGTTGTTTTGTGCAGCTTTGCAACTGTCATCGGATGAACTCTAGTGTTTATAAGCTATCGTTGATATCTTACAGAAAAAAATCTGCTCATGTTGTGTGGTGCAAATTTTTCGAATTTTCCGTTTTTGCACTGCGTTTTTCGTCTTTTGAGCAAGTCCAGATGATCATAATATTCATTTCAAAACGTTTTAAATGTTCTTCACATCGAAGCGCCCACATTTCATATGACAAAACAATCCAGCCCAGAAGTCATCTAGCAAAGAACCCGTGTCCGGGGTCAATGTACATTGAAGTCCAAGAATGCTCTCCAATATCGCCCCAATTCGTTAGTACACCAGGAGCTACACGAAACAACATTTATTCCTTCTACTGGCTATAATAATCACAATTGCACATGTTCTGGAGGGGAGATCAAAACACATTGAACAACGCAACACCATCCAATAGGAGAGAAAAACAATCGATTGTAACGGGGCTCGTTATCACAAAAAAAAAACAAACAAACAACGAAAACTAAAACTAAAAGGCCTACCGGTTGTGTAACGATCATAAACCTTACATGCTGCCCGTCTCTGCCGGGAAGCGCACAAAAATACGCCTATAACTTCGCTCGGTTACGCATCCACGCTCGGCCGCTCGGTGGTCAGTGGCTGGATGAGGGTGGCGGTTCGGTTGCTTGCACCGCCCGGTCGTGGATCCTCGTGTGGGCCCGCATGTTCGACTGCTGGGTAAACGCCTTCGGGCAGCGCGGACACCGGAACGGCCGTTCGCCGGTGTGCGAGCGGCGGTGACGCTTCAGGTCCTCGTTCGAGCGGAAGTGGTTCGAGCAGTACTCGCAGCTGAAGCTCCTGTCGGCAGCGGTCCGGTGGGTGCGCAGATGCTGCCGCAAATCTTCCGCCTGTGCAAAGGTGGTGGTACACTTGTCACACTTGAAACGGTTCGCCCTTACGTGCAGCTTGGCGTGCACCTTCAGGTTACGATTGTATTTAAAGTTCTTACCGCATATATCACAGCTGTACGGGCGCTCGTGCGTTGCGTGGTCGTGCGGGTCCGGCGTTCGGCAGTGCTCCCCGTTATCGCCCGGCCGCTCGTCCTCACACTGTTCCCTCCGATCGGTCGCATCGTCGAAGTCCTCGTGCCGGTGTCCTTTCGCCGCCAACACTTTCACCAGCGGCGGTACCTTGAAGTGTAGCTTCCGGTGCTTGATCAACGACGGATACTGCGAGTAGCCCTTGAAGCACACGTCACAACGATAGCGCCGCCCCGTCGCCTTACCCCCACCCGTACCATTGTGTACCTTTTTCCGATCGATATGGCCCAAAAGCATCTGTTGAAGTTCGAGTGGCGCACGCAGCGCTATCTCGTACCGCAGCAGATCGGACAGTGCCTCCGAGAGCGTCGGAGTGCTGGTGGCCGATGCCGCGGCCGAGGATGCCTCAGTCGATAGCGTAACGGCTGTGCCGGGACTGGGTGAATCTGGAATCGACTCTGATACGGGTGTGACCGGGGCGGAAGGGATACCGGGTTCACCGTTCGGTCCCATCGTACCGGAACACTTCGGCACGTGCATTTCCAGCACCTTCTGGGAGCGGAAGGTACGCGCGCACCGTTCGCATTTGTACACGACGTTCGGTTTCAGGTGCGTCTTCCGGTGGGACAGCAGGTTCGCCTTCTGGGCGAACCCTTTCGCGCAGATGTCGCACGTGTACGGTTTTTCGCCCGTGTGCACACGCACGTGCCGCTTCCAGTCCTCCTTGTTTTTGAAACTCTTCGGACACATTTCGCACTTGAACATCTTCTCCACGATGCCGTCGCTGTGCGACTGCAGGTGCGATAGGAGGTTACCCTCTTTGGCGAATGATTTCGAGCAGAGCGTGCAGCGGAACTTGTCCTTCAGACACTTTGTACTGTGCGCGGTGAGGTTGTCCAGCACGGTGAAGCTCTTCAGACACAGGTGGCATTTGTACGGTTTGACCTGCAAAAAAGAGGAGTGTTCCGAAGAGTATCAGATCTCAGTAACGGCCACTGCCACGACGTGTAATGTAGGGGAAATCGAAAGGAAAACTTCACTTACTTTCGAGTGCGTCTTCCGGTGGGAGCGCAGATTCGACAACTGCGAGAACCCGCGATTGCAGATCTCGCACTTGTGCGGCCGCTCGCCCGTATGGATGCGCATATGCAGCCGCAGCTGCACGTTGTACTTGAACGTTTTCGTGCAGATGTCGCACGCGTAGCTCTTCTCGTTCGTGTGCGTCTCCAGGTGGTTCAGCAGGTTGCCACGGTTCACGAACACTTTGGTGCACTTCGGACAGTTGTACGATTGTTTACCGCCTGCGCCGGTTGCACCAACGACACTGCCACCACCACCGGTGCCACCGAACTCTACTTCACCACCGTTCAGCTGTAGAGCCTCGTGCTGGTCCATGTGCGTATGACGATGAACCAACAGGTGATGGCGTATCTTAAACGATTTCGAGCACACATCGCACACGTACGGCTCACAGTCCGATGGGTTGCGCTCGCCGTACCCATCGTCGGTGGGTAGTTCGTCCTCGTCCGCACTCCGGTACCGATTATCGAGCGTCTGCTTGTGCGTCAGCTCGTCGTCGATCGCCAAGCGTCCGCAGCTCGTGTGGTTAGGTGATGCGGCACCCGACGGGAGGCCGTATACGTCGTGACGGTCATCCACGTCCGGTGGTTCCCGTTTCCCAGCACCCGGATGGCCGGCAGCTGCAGCAGCCGCTGCCACCAGCGCACAGTTCAGCTCCATGGGCGTCACGCCAAGACATTGGGCGAATTTCGCACTGGCTGGTGCCTGCGATGGCGGGGGCGTATCTTCCGGTTCGGTTTTTATCGTGCCGGAACAGTTGCCCCCGTTCGCACCGAAGGCGGCCAACGCGTTGCGCAGGAACTCATCGTTCGCAATGCACCGATCCCGAAAGCGGACGTACTCGTCCAGCTTGTTGGCGCAAAGTTTACACACGAACATTGGCAGGTTGCGTTCGTAGATGATCTGCAATGGGGTTAGGAGGGGAATGATTACACGGGCTAGAGCTAGTCGTTCCAATAGATATGAGCTTTCTACCTGAATAGAGGTACAGTCGTATATCTTCTTCGTGAGTAGAATGTTGGGGAAAAGGTTGGAATAGAACAGTGGTTCCATGTGGGCTTCATTCTTCAGACACAATCGACAAATATCGTTGTTACTATTTCCGTACCGCTGTGTGAAGCTGGAGGAAAAAGAAGAAAAGTTTTCAATAAATATAAGCTATTTCATAATGTTTTTCAGTTTCATAAATATTTAGGGGAGTGCAAATGTTCCAGGAATATTTGAATATTTTGAGAATTATCAATATTTCAAAGATTGATTAATTAATGTTTGGTAAAGTTTAAATTCGATTCTTTTACCATTTAACACAAACGACCATACCGGCTCTTTTTGTGCCTCTAGGGATTCCAATTAATCTGTGAAACGAACCTCTAGTTAAAAGTTTAATTCAAGCATATTTTTAGTGACCTTTCTAGATTCGTATATTTTAAAAAAATTCTCGCATTGTTCTTCTGATTCAACTTAAAATCTCCACTTAGATTTTAAGCTAATAAGCCACGGTAATCTTCCCGAGGAGCGCAACATCGCCCGTGTCATCTTCAAAAGACCGCCAAAAAGACACCGCCTACTACGCTCGCGAATAAGATAATGCTATTAAATTGTCTTTAAGCATTACACAGTATGTGATAGAGAGAAAGCCACAGCGGGAGAGAATGAAAGAAAAAAACGCACACACACAGCCCATTTGGAGAACAATGGCATCCATCTTTGATTTTTCCCACCATCTCCTGGCGAGGAAAATTTTCGCTGGCAAACACATTCATCCGTCTCCACTTTGAATCCCGGTTTTTTTACTACACTCTTCGCCAGCTTGCGAAAGCTACACCATGTCGAAGCGAACGCAAAAAAAAATCGTTCTCGCGACCAGAAAGCGTGCGATGTGCGACTTTTCCGGGCGATGATGTGTTTTTGCTGGCTCGCCAGCAGCGAGAGAGTGAGTGAGTGAGCGTGACGGTGCGAGAGTGAAGCGGCAAGCAATTATCTCTGGAAAACGAGCACTTATTTATGTGTATGGTCTCCTGTGTAGCTCTATACACACTTACATCTTATTTTTATTGATCGATAAATCTTCTGCCATGTTTTTCCAGCGCTGGTTTTTTTGCCGTTGTTGTTGTTGTTGTTGTTGCGCTTTTCACGTTAAGGCTTCGCTTGCTTCCTGCACCTCAGGTGACTCTGGGTCGAAATTGGGCACTACACACGAGGATGACCGTTCGTTAGTAATACTGTTAATCCGTGTTCTGCTTCTGTTCTGTAGGTGGCGTCCTGCGGGAGGCTTTTTTTTTTGGCCGCAGAGACACTGAATGCAGGCAGTGTCATACCCTTGCATGGCCTGGGATAACTTACATGCGGACCATGATGACTTGCCTTTGGGGGCCCGTTGCGAACAAAACTTTAAACCGGGTAAAAGTTTACAACAACTTTCACCACCTCGCTGCGTGCTGTCGATAAACAAACTAACACACAAGAGAAATGCACACAATTGTAATATATATATATATATATGAGAAGAAAAAAAAAGCACTTCGAATCCTGCTGTAAAGACACTCCAGGACACACACTCGAGCGCGCTCGCAGCAGCACGACGATTGGCATCAAGTTGCATGAATTTTCCTTTCGCCCCCCCGAAGAAGGTGAAAGCCGAAGCTTTCGTTGAGGGGGTTTTTTTTTGTTGGTATACTCTCTCCCTATCTCCTTCCCTCCTGATGCGTGCTGTCCTTGTCCCGGTATAAGTTTTCACAAATCTTCCACCGCGCCTCCACCCTCGATGGAGGCGCCCGTCTGCGAATTGTAGCACGTGTTGGGGAGATACTTTTCGCGCTTCATGTCGTGTGCGTACTCTCTTTCGCTCTGTCTCGCTCTCGCTGGCTAGAACAATACGATGCTCTAACTTTCTCCTCGAGAGAAGATTCTTATTCTCTCCGTGTGTTTAAAAAATAACGTTAAAATGCTGCTCCCGTTGTAGGTATTGTTCCGCACATTATTAGTAATAAATTTAACGATTTGTTTACACTGGTTTTCAGCTTTTGGGCGACAGGGTGAAATTTTTTTCATTGTTGTTTGTTTCTTGTAGCAGCAGAAGTCGTGGTTTAGCATGAGCATCAGTCGTGTAATGTATTTTTGACATTTTGTGGACAAACAGGTTGTATTCATATTTCAAAAACATTCATTTTGAGATGGACATCCTGTACGTATTTTTGCGAAATGCGATACTTCTCGACTTTTGTATTGGTATAAATTTTTACCAATACACAATTTCAACCAAGTATATTAATCAGTACAAAACACTCTGCATAATCTGGTGGTTTGCTCGTTATGTCAGGCACTGCAGTAGATGCAAAAATATTATCCAATAAATGAGGAGGAAGCAAATATGTACTTGAGGCAATAAAGTTCTACATTT
The DNA here is from genome assembly GCA_000956215.1 of Anopheles farauti No. 4. NCBI lineage: Eukaryota > Metazoa > Arthropoda > Insecta > Diptera > Culicidae > Anopheles > Anopheles farauti No. 4. Next base: position 19,953 of record JXWZ01006329.1, on the reverse strand, counting down.
AAGATATTCGCACAAAAGGATCGATTAGTGCTCGGATCATGTGATTTCAGCCTACGAAAATTTCACCGGTTTCAAACGGACACATACAGTTGAGCACCACTGGCAGTGGTATTTTTTCTTTTGTTACACTCCTTTCGCACGAATGTATTGTCCTTTTCCAAACAGAAGGACTTTTTCGGAAACGTATCCAAACCTTGGTTTTTAGACTCGAAATTATCTTCGAAAATACAACTATAGTTGGTATGATAGGAATGATCCTCTTTGCTTATAATAACAAAGAAAAGAAATAATGGAAGAATTCAACAGCCAAGTGATTTGAGAATCATAAAAATTACTAAATATTTTGCTAGAACATTTAACCCAATTCGGTAGCCCAGGAAAAAAACATATTGATGTTCGAAGTTGGCGGCACGTAGCTCGACCCGCGTCGCCCGGTTGTCAAGAACGTATTTTGGTTGTCAAAGAAGCGTATATTTGAAGTAAACAACTTTACCCCGAACAGCGCAAAGGAATCTCTTCTCCACACTTTTGTGAACGAGCGAAATGGCCCAAGAAGGACCACCAATATCGCAAAACCACTCGCAATGTCGCTTTTGCTCGGTGGATATTTCATCGACACAGGCAGCCGGCATCAATTTGTTGCAAGCTTGCAATTTATCTACGATAGTGAAGGAGGTGTACGGGGTGGAGGTAAGTAATAAACTGTAACGGTCTCATGCAGAACGAACGTAAGAAACAATCTGGACGTTTCTTTGCTTCCGTAGATACTTCCGACGAATCAATGCTCGACTACGGTATGTGTGCCATGTTTTCAAAAGCTGATGAAACACTACAACCACCGCATACGCTATATGCAGTTGAAGAAGACCTTCAAGCTAAACCAGCTAGTGTTGCTGTCACAAGTAAAAGCTTCCATATGTAAGATTGTGTTATTTGATTTTATATTCTGTTGCTTCCTAATTAGCACAATACTCGACACTCGTCATAGGTGCACCGGTTTCTAGCGATGCATCCCATAACTTGGATGCTAGTAGCACAACCACAGTAGGTCAATCGGTGGCTTCACCGCCAAACACGACCCCAAACAATGGTGACACACAGGAAGTTGCGGCAGAAGCAAACGTTGGCCCTCCTGCTACGAACATGCGGCTGAAACATTTGGTACCAGTTTTGGTGGATTGCATCAAAGAGCCGAACTATCTCGCAGCGCTTTGGCCGATACTCGTAACGCTCACTTCAGAGAACGTTAAGCCGTTGTTTTATTTGTGTAACGTTTGCAAAAAGAAGTTTGATACGAAAGGTGCGTACGAAACCCACCAGACGCGAAGTTGCTGCGTGCCATGCTGCCGCTACTGTCAGTCCATCTGGAACGAGGAGCATCGGTGCGCCTTTCAGACGAAGTTCGCTGCAATTATGCCGCACATTACCGGCAACGATCGATACTGCACGCAACAGGTCGATGCGGTCGAGCAGCACGAAGAGGTAATTACCGTAGACTCGTCATCGCATGAGGCACCGGAGGATGGCGTTAACCAGACGAAAAATAATCCATCGAAAACAAGGGCAACCAAACGAGCGCGAGATTCTCGAAGCCGAAGCACATCGGAGCGCCGTTGTACAGCTGCGGTGAAGCGACCAAACGAAAGTGCTAAACGCACCAAAACAGAAACAATGCTGACACTACCAGCTGAGTTTTTGGCTTTGCCAGATCCTTACCCCATCGAAGTTTCGTCGGAGGATGAGCTGACGCTTATGAAACTGATAGATCACACGTCAAAAACTACCACTGACCAGAATGCGAAGAAGAAAAAGAAGAAGAAGAGCCGGTGAACTGTGAATCTGAATGATTTTATCTCTATTTTACATTAATTGTTTTTTTTTTCATACATGTTCGATCAAGCGATTAATAAAACGATTCTTAAACCTAAATACACCGGTCGCTCATTCACCGGTTCTACTTTTCCAGCGGTGCGTAATTTAGCAGCTTCTCGATCAAATCCACGTGCCCGAGCAGCATTCGTCTGCAGCAGTATCGTTTCAGACCTAGCGCATCCAACGCGTCACTATGAGGAGAAATCCGATTGGATTCGATTAGTCAGCGGCCTTTACCCGGAAGCGACTTACAACACGCGGCAGCTTGCTTACCCTTCGGTGTATTCTGCCTGTAGCAATCCAAGGTACGCTTCCCATTTGTTGCCTATTACCTTGCCGCAGGTGAAACAGCGCACCGGAATAATCATTGTGTGGATGGATGTTCAGGTCGATACAATTATCGGTTGTTGTTCGAACTGCGCTTTTCTACCCTCTAGCAAAGGACGCACGTTTTTTGCGAAAAAGCAAGCAAAACATTCAATGGTTCGTCGTGTTGTAAACAAATCCGATGCGCGTTTTTCGACATTTTGACAGTTCTTACGAGGCGGCGTATGTCAGATTGAGTATATGTCATAGGAACACACGAACCGCTTTAATTCATTGTTTTATCGTGTAATTTTTAATCAAATCGGTTTACGATATAATCTTTTTTTTCGTTTTAAGAATTCACAACGCTTTGCTTTGACTTCATCTCGCTTGAAACTTAAATCCCCAGTTTGTGCCGCACGAGCGTACGTCAAGCATTGTTGGCAGCACTGCCAACTAGATCTGCAACACATTTCAAATTGGACGTTGTAATCTCACCTGGCGGATTTTGTATATCTCAAGGACTGTTGTTGGTTTACAGATACGCGTTCGGTGAAAATCCGATTGATCTAATTTCACAGTTGCCGAATAAACAATTCAACCGCCTTACTTAAAATATTGAATATGTTGAAACTTAAGAGTGCACGAAGCGCGTGTGTGACCCATCCACGGATTGTCAAACGGACACACTTCAACTAATTTTGATGAAGTACGAAACGAAAACGCCTGTTTTAACACATTAAATGTGACTTTATTTAGTATCTTCTCCCGTGTGAAGATGGCACAGTGTGTAGAAAGCGTCTTTTAAACCAATAGGCACAATCACTCGATTCACTTTTGCGATCTGATACCACGCTTAGTACACGGGTGGTAAACCAAAACAACCAAAACCGTCATTTTAATAACGCATCGAAAGTTGATCAATTGTTTATTGTCTATATAAACAAAACTGGTGAGTTCCTTTGTTTTTCCACTTGTTGTTACCATTAAAATTATATCATTGAAAGTTATGTAGTACGGTTAAATCTGATTTTTTATCGCGCGACTTGCTATCCTCTCATTCTGTATGTCCTATAGCGAACGAGGAGAGGACGGAGGCCACCTCTGTTGTGTGGGGTGTGTTAATATTCGTTATCATTGTTATCGATGTTCGTTCCTGGTGTGAGCTTAGTCCCTGTTTTGCCCTACGCTATACATTCATCATCATCCGTCCCCGTACCTCTCGCCTTTCTCTCGTTGTGAACGTTTCACTTTTGCTGGTTAAATTATTATTCACTAAAATAAGAAAAATAAATATGTCTCCAATCTAGCCCGGTCCCGATCAGCGCTGCCCATGTGCCGCGTGTGTATGTGTGTGGCTTCAACTCTACGAACGGTAACGGTTCTACTCACTGCATGTGTGTGGCTGCGCACTAGCGGCACCCTAAGCGTGTCGTAAATTGGGAGTGTGCTTGTAATACATACGCATACATACATTATGCCCGCTATCCTTTTCTGTTCCTAAAATTCATTCTCACGGTCTATTAGCTGCGATTATAATACATGTAAAGCATAGAGGATGTAGTACCGGCTTCCTTCACAGAAGCACCAAACCATCAGCACTGTGTTCCGAACGTGGGCTGAGCGGGCCTTACAACAAGAAGATGAAAAAACAAGTACAATTCTTTGTCCGTAACATCCATTAGAAAGATCCCCGTTGCCTGAACGTCACGGATCGTTGAAACTACCGCAACAAAACCTGCAGCCTCATTAGATAGCGATGGCAGAAGCTGATGCCATCTGGACGGGGAGGTGAAACGTTGCCACGTCGCGCACCTAAAACACCACAGGGACTACAGGACATCAAGCCGGATCCCGGAACATCAGGACACCGCAAACCGCACTACTGTTTCGACTCTTCGTTCGGCTGCTGCTGTTGACTAGAGTTGGACGACGAGTGAGGAATTGACGTATTCGAGGCAGATTGCTTCGTGCCATTCGGAGCATCGATACCGTTGCTGGTGCTGCTAGCGTTGCCACCGATCGAGCCGGTGCTGGCGTTTGTGCTCCCGCACGCGGCACCAGCCTCCGCCTTTGCCTCCAGCACCGCGATGCAGGTGTTTATACTCTTGATCGCTTCCTTCCGGGCGGACTTGATCTGCGGCTGGTCCTCCGCATCGATCGAGTCCAGTTTCAGGAGGTTTTGCGTTAGCATCTCATCGAGATAGACGTATGCCTTATCCTTCTTTCCCTCCTTACCGCCCTTGAACTGTTCGACCTGGTCGAAGATGGCAAGCACGTCCTTCTGGATCTTTTGTATCTTTGTGATCGGATCGTCCTTGATCGGAGCCTTCGGACGGCTGTCCGGTTGATCCTGGGATGGTGGTGGTGGTGGTGGAGGCTGAGTTGCCGTCCGGGGCACATTCTGGTGCGAGTGGTGATGCTGTTGCTGCTGCGGCTGATGGTTCGCCGTCGGTGGCGAAGGCGTCTGTCTAGGAATCGACGAACCACGCGACATGTTCAGTGGATCCCCGTCCGGTCGCATATGGTTGCCAATGTCCGCGAACGGTGACGTTCGGGTAGCACCGCCGGGCGACGGTTCCCGCTTGAACCCGGACATAAAACCCGCACCCGGGAATTGATTCCGCACCGGGATGTGACGCGCTTTTTCGAAAATACTGCCATGATTGAAGAAATCGTTTCGACTCGGCATCTCTATCCCGGGACTATCCATTCCGCCCGTTGGATGATGGTGGTGGTGCTGGGACGATTGCGATGACGGTTGCGACTCGGGCTGCGTGTTTACGAGGGGCTCCGAACGACCTTCAACGAAAATCGGAATGTGCCGCACCGTGGGCTGCTGTTGCTGTGGTTGCTGATCCTGTGGCTGTGACATTCTCGCTGTCCGTGCTTTAGTTCCGCTGGAGACGAATGGGAACGGTAATGAAACGCAACGTGCTTTCGTAACTCTGGGGTTTTTCCCGTTTCGAGACACTTTTTTGGAACACGGACGATTTTTCCTTACCTTCGCTCCTGTGTGTACTATCCACAATTCGTTCCGTGTGTGCGTTTGGTGCGCCTATTATTTGTCACTCACACACCGCCGTGCCGTTTCGTTTGCGCTTTCCCTTTCTCGCACGGACCCGCGACACACGGTCAATGCGGTTTGTTCTAGAACCTTGGCGAATTTTCCACGCTCGATTTCGACCGCTTCCCGAAGGTTCTTTCAGACGGACGGATGCTTCCTGCGGTGTCTTTCACCGTACCACTGCACTTCGACCGCAATTCACACGCGCCTGGATGATTGGATAATGCGAAAATCAATTTTTTCCTTCCAGTTTTTCTTCACAGCTGCTCACACACACACGTGCACACACATACTCATCGATAAAAAACAAACAGTGTTAGAAAAAACTTGTGATGTCACCAATTGTCAAAATCGCAGCTCCATTTTTAAGCACACCACCCAGCCTTCACAAGTGCAATGAAGCGATGAAACGAGATGCAAGAAAATAAAATAGCGGTCACATTAATGAGGCGGCTCATTCGTGTGAAAGGGATGCAACAAGAGAAGGATGAATCAATTGAAGAAAGTAGACAATACAGGTATAATCATCCCATACATATTGACAGATCGAAGATAACACGTTCATGACGATGTCGTTTTAGGAATTTCAAATTTTGTTTTTAAAACAAAAATAATTCAATGTTCGATGAATGTGCATGTAAATGATCGTTTGAATCGAATTCAAATCTAATTATAACCTTAAACGTATGTGTTTATCTCAGCTCAACTAGTTTTCAACTAGACTTGTGTGTCCTTCCGTTAGAAGGTCTTGATTACTAAATGGATTAAATCATGAACTTTAAGTGTGGAGCTCAAACATTTTTCAAATTCATGATATCTAATTGTTAATGTACGGTATATGGCCCGGATATCTAATAGAAATGCATTTACTACACTTGGGCTTGCGTATTGTCTGTAAAAACGGTGTCGAATGTTTTCGTGCTTCACTGTTTCCATCGGAGCTGTCAAAGCGCATGACGTCAAACGGGCGATGCGGACTGTCAAAAACACGGGGGAGGTGAATAAATCGGAGTGTGTTTTGTTGCATTAATGTTTACAGAGTTCGATTGCATTATAACAAAATGGATAACTTTGTCTCGCAAAAGCAGTGTCTTCCCGTGTGCATCGCGTCCCGGGCGGAGTGCACAAAGTGCATAAAGTGAGCCTGCAGCTAACCTACGACGGATCGAACTAACGTAGCAGCAATCAAAGCGCTCTTGTTGAAGGAAGCACGACAGGCTAAGTGAGAGAAAGCAAGTGCGTGCAAGGATTCGATTGGGAGGGTGGCACGGACGGCAAAGGAAGCTTTTGTTTGAGCCCGATTTTCCACTTCTCTCTCACGAATCGAAATCGTTGCAAAAGGATACGGTGAAGCCTCGAAGATTAGCTATTGCTATCCTGTGGCAAAACAAAGTGTGGGTGTGCGTCTATCGCTGCAGTGCGGAGCCGCCAAACAAACGACATTTACGGTGCGTATGTGTGCGAGTGTGTGTGTAGCGTAGGAACCGACAACTGTTCGATGGTTTTTGGTGCAGTACATTGCTTTGCCAGGATATACTGTGCGGGCTCGTGGCTATGAAAATGGTGAAGGAAATGCCGTCGAGCACGGTGGTCAACCGCGACGAGGAGTGTCTGAAAAAGTCCTTAATGGAGGTTGTGAAGAGGTGAGTTCATGGTACTGCTGGTTGTCTAACAAAGGTGTTCGATTGTTGCGACGCACGCAGAATGTCGGTGCGTTGACCAAGGTTGTGTGTTTGTGTGGGTGTTTGGAACAGTCCTCATCGATTGCTGTTGTGGTGGTGTTGTAGCACAATGTTGGCTAGAACAAAGTAATACAATTGCGATTCGCAAGTTGATTTCGCAAGGTTAGAACTTCTTCACCATTGCTTTTTTTTGCTCATGTAATGGGATGCGTAGTTGTTTGTTCGGTTCGAGAGACAACCAATAAACAATGACATTTAACGACAAAGGCCGATTGGCTTCGGCGTGTTAAGCCGTAATCCTGAAAAAGAAACCAATAAGATGCTAGCAAGTTCTTGAACTAGATGACCATTTTGTATGCTGCGTGCGTGATCCATTATTTGACCATCACTTCTGGTTATGCATTTCTCGTTCGTTGTTCGAGGTTCGCAGATGGTTTCATACACATACCCACTCTTCCCGGTGTAACAATAGCCAGACAGACATCTGTGCGTTGTTTGCGTACTTCCGTAGTCTAAAAGTAGAAAACAAATAGAACACCGTTCGGGCGTATGTATGGTTCGTCACAAGCAACGTCGGCATCTTCGATTGTATTACTGGCGTGTGTGTATTGAATTGCGTAGCTTTTGTTGTTTTCCGTTCACTTTGTGCGTGTTTCTTCGTGACACATACAGACAGTGTAGGACACTACGCTTGTTTGCTGCATACAAACATACCAACGCGCGGTACCGGCTTCAACGCGCGCGTGATGATGAAGTAGGCATTGAGCGTCGTTGTCATGGTGGTGGTGTTAAGGTGCTCGCGCGCGCGCCCGCCGCCGCCGGCATTGCAGACAGACCACTATATTGTTGACCTTGCAAGTGCTTTATTCTGCTGTCATCGACATAAAATCGAAACAAGCGGGCAGACAGATTGTGTTAGTGTGTGCGCATGCCACACACATAGGCCCGCGTCGTACCGGTTAGCTTACTTACGTTGCACGGTTGTAGCCGTACAATGGTACTTTCGTTGTTGCCGGCCTACTGGTGATGGGATCAGATCTCCACAACTGAGATGACTAAGGGAAACACCCATTACTGTTGTTATGTGTATTGAAATGTCGGCGTTCAGCTGAGATTTCAGCATTGTTTTCGCACACTATGTAATGTTCTATATGCTCAAATTTGGGCCAAATAACGAAGCCGATATCGTAGAACAGTGGTTAAGCAGTTTGTTGGTAGTAATCATTTCCAAAACTACTCTCGATGCTTGATTCCAACACAGAGTGCTGTGTTTATTAATCTAGTTTTGTTCAGTATACTACGGACTAGAATTTAATCAGAATATGATGTAGTTTCAAGTTGTATTTGACGAATGTTAAACGATACATAAAAAAACACAATCCATCTTTTAGCTTTTCAAACGTTAATGCAAAGTAATAAAACAATCCACAAAATGTACACTTTCAGCGATTCGAGCAACTTATGTCGACTGTGTTTGTCCAAGGAGCAAAAGCTAACACGCGCCTTCGCAGATGAACGTGGCATTGATGATGCACTGTTGAAGAAAATCTTTGACTGTACCACAGTAAAGGTATGCGTTACGTTGCACCAAACCCGTTTGCCAAAATAGCTAATCATTAATGACCTATTTTCTGTTTGGTAGGTGAAATTAAAGACCATCTTCCCATCCGCTATCTGTGCGGTGTGCGACTTGAAGCTGAATGAATTTTACAAGTTCCGTCAGAAATGCATCGAAAATGACACTTTTCTGCACAGTTTGCTGGACGAACGGTTGGCGGTGCCGGAAGTCGACCAGTCGGTACCAACCGTCCTCGATAGACGACCGAGCCGAGCGTCCGAATGCGGCGGAAGTAGCTACGGGAAGGAGCTACAAACTGAACAGCAAGCGGCAACATCGACCACATCGATTGCGGAAGCACTAAAGGATCGTAGCAGCGGCAGTAGCGGCAGTAACAGCACCAACACCAGCAACGAAATGATGGCCATAGCACTGAATCAGCTGACGTCGTTCGGGTTGCGACCATTGCAGGAACTGATGCTTGAAGCGAACGTTGGAAAAGGTTCAGCCGGTGTTGCTGTTACCGCAGCTGTTAGTGCTGCGGACGCTGTTGGAACGACGCTTCCATCCACTGCGCGAAACATTGTGTCATCGTCCTCGTCTGCATCAGCGCAACAACACGACTTATCGACACCTTCGCATCTGTCCACGATCGCGCACGTTGAGCAGAAGAAACGGCAAATGGAGCAGGAACGTTCATTCGCGATGGCGGCACTGGAAATGGTTGGCTTGCAGACGTTACGCACCAACACTGAACCGGGTGGCAAGTTTGAGTGCACCATATGCCATCGCATGTTCCGCAACGCGTACACGCTTCGGCGGCACATGAATTTGCACACCGAAACGAATCTGTTCCCGTGTGAGTACTGTGGTAAAAAGTTTAACGATCGCTCGAATTGGAAGATCCACCAGCGGACGCACACCGGCGACAATCTGTACACCTGTCTGGTTTGCCTCAAGACGTTCATCTCACCGTCGACGCTAAAGTACCACCGGCGTTCACACCGGCGGCTCGAATCGTTCGACTGTCGACTCTGTCCGTGCACTTTCGGCAGCTACGATCTGCTGGAGGAGCACGCGCGCAATTCCCACCAGGATATGCGAGACTTCCAGTCGGCGGAGGAGCCGATGATCGACGCGGCCAGCTTTGTGAAGATCGAGCTCGAGGACGAGGGTGAACTGTCGAGTTCGACGGCGGTGGGTGATGTGTCTACTACGCAACAGCACCCACCGGTAAAGGGGATGGACGAGGAAGAGGATCGGGACCGACGGCGGACGGTCGTGGATAGCAGCAGTGTCGTGGACGAGATGCAGCTGGCGGAGCTGTACCGAACTCAGCAGGAAATTTTGGAACTGTTGGAAAAAGATCTGCAGGTGGGGGGTATACGAGTAGGAGGAGGAGGAGGAGGAGGAGCAGGAACAGGAAGTACGAGAGAGAATGCAATAGGTGTACAGACGCGTGATGAGGCGGCCGATGACAAGGAAGAGGTGCCCGAGGAGGAAGAGGAAGCAGTCTTTAAGCGCGAGATGCTCGAGGAGGAATATCGGCAACAGCAGCAGCGGCAAGCTTCAAACGTCACTATTAAGGAGGAACCACTCGACGAGTCGATGGAACTGGATCCAAGTGAACTGTTGCAGCAAGCAATGGAGGAAGCGGCGGACGATGGTGACGAAGCGGACGCTGGGGACGACAAGCAGGTGAGCATGATCTATTAATTTCATTAAAAAAACTTAAATTATTGTTAATTCATCTTCTCTGAAAGATGTTTAGTGCTTGCCAACATAGAAATCATATCTAATTCAATCGTATGTTAATTATCGTATTTAACAAACGAAAATCACGTTAAATTGAATTTTTTTTTCTTCTATGGAAAATTGCTAGAATTTTTCATGCAAAATAGCGAAGACATAAACCCATATCATTCCTGATTGGTTTGTGCGCCCACTATATTGAAACTCGATCTAACATTTTTGAAAGTGTTGCTAATGGTAAACGACATATTAATTACTCAAAGGCTCATGATGTATAATGTTTCTTCTTTCGCAGGCTTCATCGTCCAGCTCATCGCCATCGACGGTGATACTGTTTCGGTGTGACTACTGTATGAAAATATTCCATTTCCTCGATGAGCTGAACGCCCACATGCTCCTGCACAATGGAGTCAAAGGTGGCGCCGCCGGTGGTGGAGCGATTATGCTCGGTACGGCGGCGACCGGTCCAGGTGACCACGACGGTGGTACGGCCATGCCATTGCTGGCGTTAATGCGATCCACCGGAGCGGTCAACAGTGCCATCCCCCTGCCATCGAACGGTGCCAGTGCCGCAGATTCGAAAGGTAAACTTCCGCGGAAACCGAAACGAAGGCGAACGGCTTCCGATTTCATGCCGATCCAGACGAAACAGATACAACAGGGTGAGGCAGGCGTAGCGCAGACAGAGGGGCGAACGCTTCCCGCACCTCCAGAGCATCCCTGTTCCAAGTGCAGCAAGGCATTCCGGACGGAGGAGTTGAAGCGTGTGCACGAGGAAACGCACGCAAATGACGAACAGACGAACAAGGTGCGTAGCTGCAATATCTGCAACAAGCTGTTCAAATGCGAGCTTAATCTCTTGGCACACAAGCGGAAACACACTCTGTTAGCAGTGCATCAAACTGATCCAGCCTTGCCGGAAAACGAACCTGCTGGTGATAGTAGCAGCAGTAGCAGTAGTAGCAGCAGCAGCAGCAGCAGTAGCAGCAGCAGCACCAGCAGCAGCAGCAGCAGCAGCAATAGCAGCAGTAGTAGCAGCAACAGCAGCAGTAGTAGCAGCTGCAGCAGCAATAGTAGTAGCAGTAGTGCTGGTAGTGGTAACGACGAGTCTTATCCATCATCCTCTAAAATTGAAGCCAGTGGCGGTGGCGGTGTTATTGTAACATCCGCCTATTCTCACGATCCGCCTTCCCTGCAGAATGTCGCGGAGGAAAGCGATGACGAGGAATCGCCAGCTAATCGAATATCGGACGCTGTTGCTTCACCGGAGGCAGCGTCGGAAGTTGCATCACCCAGCTCCACCGCACTCAACCGGACCACTGCGTTCCGGAAGTGCGAAATCTGTGCCATTGCTTTCGAGGACTCGGTATCGCTCGACAAGCACATGCTGTGCCATTTCGAGCGTAAGGAGGCGATCGCATTCGTACCCCAAACGGATCGCCCATTCCAGTGCACCGAGTGTCAGAAGAGCTTCAAGCGGAAGGACTATCTGTTGATACATATCCGCACGCATACCGGCGAGCGCCGGTACAAGTGTGATCTCTGCTCGAGCGCATTTGTGCATCCGTCGAATCTGATCACGCACCGGAAGCTGCACTCGAGCGAACGGCCTTACCAGTGCACACTGTGCGGCTCCACGTTCAAGCTGTACGCCGGGCTCAAGATCCATCGGAGGCGCTGCGAACAGAAGCTACCGAAGAGCTGGCCGGATGGACTGCTGGCGGCGTCGGGTTTCGGTGCAGCCGGTGGCAACGCTGATGGTGGTGGTAATAGCGTGCACGATCTGCACGCAGACGATAGTAGTACCCCAATGGCGAACTGCAATGTGTCCTATCCATTCTAAATGGTGTTTGAATATCCTACTAGTAGGTAGGTTTTAGCAGATAGTTATGCGGAAAGCGACTCAATTTCCTTATCGATTTAAGTGTAAAGTAAAGTTTCTTTTATACTAATAATACATCCCTGGCGGAAAAGCGATGCTCGCATCAAAAACATGTTTAACACCTGATGCAAGAAATCAGGTGATTCCTCAAAACGACATTAGGATTCACGCTTATAGAATATAAAAAAAAAACTTATATTCTAGGGAGATTCATTCGTTCATAAAATTTGAATAATGAATTCTTAAAATTTTTGCTTCTGTGCATCTCCTTTTGTATACAGTTTTTTCTTTTACACTTTTACTGATGGTTCCTACCGATTTGTAAATCTGTATAAATGCAACGAAACAAGACAGCGCTGGCGAAGCTGAAGTCATCGGAAGTAGTAGATGTTGAGCGTAAAATATTATGAGCCATTGAAAGTAGTTGGTCGAAAACCCTGTGTTTGTGTGTATGTATGTGTGTGTGTGTGTGTGTGGGAAAAGCCTGTGATAACATATTTTCCAATCGCAAGCTGGCGGAGAGCGGTTCTTACAGGGTGATCATGCTTTGCTTGGTTTGCGCTAAGTATGTCATTCATTTCGCTGCACCTTTTATCATGAGTATTATAATATAGAGAATAGGCAAGAAAAAAAAACGGTGCATATGGATGACTGAATCGTACATCTGTTCCTGTCGGTTGAAAACTACTGGTCAATGAGGTCCAGAAAACTTAGTAAAATATCCCTACCCTTTTGAGTAGCGAGGAAGAAATGCGAAAATTAAGTGTAGCAGTGAACGTTTTCCTACACGAGTGAGCGCAAATACAGAAGTTTGTGTGACCATAAACTTAAATATAAGATAAAGCTGCATGAAGAAGCAAAACTCCCCCAGTGAAGCAGTTAACAAATGCTAACTCCATTTTTTTGTTTCTTTTATGTTGAACTCAAAGTTCATGCTACTCTTCCTTCTATTGTTTAGTCTTAAATAACGGAGAGATTCATTACAGCTCACACTCGCATCCTCAGATTTCAAAATGTTGAACATTTAAAAAGAATGAATCATTTATAATAATTTAATGGTAAACGGTGCATTTTTGCTACTTAGCGCTCAGTGTGCGATGATACAGTTTTTTTTTTAAATTTTACTTTAAATTACAGAATAACTCTTTTTTTCTGTTACAACGAAGATAGTTTTTTTTCGTTTACCTAATGTAAACCCCACTTCGAGTGTTTCGCCATTCGATTGATCGTACAAAGCGTGGAAAAATCGATAGAAGTGTAAGAAGATTTATTAGTATTAAGCAGGAAATTGTGACATAGTCGTGAATCAAACGACACGTACGATAAGAGACCACTTTACGTGGATGATTTTACGCAGAAATGTCTTTAAATGTATCATTGAAGAACAATCCCACTTACACTAAAGCTTGTAAGCTATCGTGAATCTAATCTAGAAATGCCATAGTGATTATGTAAAAATCGAATAAATCTATAAATTTTAATTGTGTGTAAACGTGAAATTTTATACTAGCATATGTGTGCATTCGAAAGCGGATAGTGACTATAGTCTATAGGGACTATAGCGGATAGTGACTATATAAGCTATAGCTTATAATTTAAATTCTCGTTTTAAAATAGTGGTTATGTAGTGGCAGTGGCAGTTGCAGCGGCTTGTTTTTCAAATCACAGGATTGTAACCGTAATCCTATATGGATCGTTTTCCTTGAGGAATTTAGACGAAGAATGACGGTGGTAGTAAAATTTAATCTAAGTAAGTTAGTGACATGTTTCAGTAACTCAGTAACTATTTCGCTTTGTCAAGCCTTGTTATTGGCACTAATAAATATGAAGTACAATTTAATTCTACTTACATCTTTTTTTAAATGTTTACCAAACGTAAATTTAAATTCGTAAAAAACGGCTGCGCAGTAAAAGAAGTGTCGAAAGAGAATCAGGCATAACGCGCCATAACGCATCAGTAACGCTTCAGCTGTCATCCGGCAATGTTTACAATATGCGTCTCGCTCATAAACCGAATATGCAAAACAAAACAAGTAAAACAACGTTGCTTCCTCACGACCGTTTGTTGGTGGTGCTGCCGTTCTGTTTGTGTATTGTTTCCGGTGTTTCCTCTCACACATCTCACCGGTCCTTTCGCACTTCCTCCAACAAATCATGACAATTCACTTGCAGCAATTGCGCAATCGCGGCGAGCACGATGGTTCCCAAAAACAAGACTGATCCTTTGCGGGCGCAGGAGAACCAACGGGCCTCATTCGTTTAGCAGCAGCGGTGGGACACACCACACAAGAAACACAAGTAAGCGAAACGAGTGTTCTACAAACAAAACGTATTGAAAAAGTGGCGTATAGAACGGAAATACACTTTCCTTTCTGATTCCGCGGTGTGAAGTGTCTGCTTGAATGGTTCGAACCGAGTGCGTGAAATGACGAATGTGCGAAGCAACTTTAGGTGAACACTCTTCCGGTGCCCCGGTTAGTTACGCGTGCGGAAGCGAAAAGTTCCAGAAAACCGACCGTAACCTCGCTGCTCACGGTGGACGATCAACGGCGAGCCTTTACGATGTCGGCCGGAACCGGAGGTCTCGGTGGGGCAACAGCCGCGGCGCTGCTGAAATCTCCCCAGACGGCTTTGCAGCTGCTGCTGGAGGAGATTAACTTCCAGCGGACGAAGGAGATGCGCCAACTGCTGAAAGATGGTACGTTACTACCATATTAAGAATTACTTTCGACTTCTCTCCCCCCCTCCCCTTCCGTTGATTAATACAACTCTGCAAAGTGCAGCCAAGGGAAGAAAGGACAACCACCGTGGACCTTCCCTGCTGTCATTATCGATTTTTCCCCAGAGCGAAACGTTCCCCTGCATCCCATCGCTTCCTACCCACCCACTTCGGGATCTGCTGCGTTGCTGCGATGAGTTCATTCGGCGATAATAGACGAATATGCGCACTTCTCGTGGTGCCCCTACTGGGATCCACTTTTCGAACGCACAAAAAGATCGAAATGGTAGGAAACGACGAAGTTTTTGCTCGTTGCAATAACAGCGAGCCCACCGAGAGCTTGTTGCTGGTTTCCACTGTGGATTTTATTGTCCCCCATATCGATTCCATTCCAATGGATAGGACATCATCCTCAGACCCGTGCCGAGCCGCGTGCCATTCGCTCCGTGTTGAATCTAATTATCTCGAAAGTGAGAAATATTGTCGCGCGTCTTGAATACCATTATCTTTGAATGCTTCCGTTTTTGTGGTCCATCCCAAACGACGATAAGGTGTCTTTTTGTGTTGCGGCATGATTCACATGGGAATGTTGGAGCAGTATATAACCTACGCCGCGTTTGGGAGGCAAAACTCATCGGGAAAATTGTCCCTGCCCACCGGAGGGAGCTGAAGGCCGGTGATGCCTTACACTCTAGTGAGTTGAGGAGAAGCGTTCAAGCGTGAAACACTGCACATGGCGGTGACTCACGCTCTAGCGACAATTTACTGTAACGCGATTGGGTTTGAAGAAACGGCATATCCATCAAGAAGTATGGATGTTTCTTCCGCAACACCTTATGCAAGAAGCACACCTTTCTTCACTGCTGCTGGATATGAACTGTGGATAAAAAATAGTTTCTCCAATCTCAAAGTGGCTCGTTCCCATCGGCTTTGTTTCTCTGCATGCATACGGGCACACTCATTGGTCAAACCTGTCCGGCCGCGGCTTATCATTGGAGCACGCTTTACGCAGCGATGTGCTGCAGTACCAAAACATCGGCAGCAGCCATTAATCATTCCAAACGCGAGATGGAAACTGTCCAAACATCGAGATCGGATTGTTTTTTTTTCTTCTTTTTTTTGGCAAGATTAAATGAAACAAAACTCCAATTGATTGTGGTAAACAAATGTAACAAAAAACAAACAACTCATTGGTAACTAAAAGAAAATTGTACCTTTTCCCCTTTAAGCGATAGTTTTACCACCAGAAAACATTTCTGTAGACTGCATTTTGACCCTTAACCTTTCGCGTGTATGCGTCACGTAGGGAACATACCTCTGACAAACATGGCTTGCATACCGTTGGGGACAAAAACTCAATCGATGGATTCGGAAAATAGCTCATTGTTATAAAGCCCGGGGTGAGGTTGCTTCTAGCAACGCTTACTACGATTTCTCCGCAGGACTTATGTGTCTCCCAGCGGGCCATATTTTTGGCAACTGACGTGAAGTAAGAAAGGATGCTTGTGGGTATGTACATTTGCTGATTGTTGGGGTTGCCATCGTGGAAATGTGGAGTATTATTATTAGAGAACATAACGACTGTCTCATTTGGTTCCAAGAAGCAACACATTTAATGCATAAGGGCGTAGTTATTATGCCCGCGTCTGTATAAAACAGTTTGTGTCGAATGCGTTTTGTTTGAACGCTACTAGCTCGATGAATGTGCCTTATTAGCAGCACTTTCTTTAGGGGAATAATTTTCTACCAATAATGTTCTCTTCTACCATTAACCTTCGCCCCGCAGATGGTGGATTCGTTGTCCTGCAGGGGACCACCTACTGGACCGACCTGTTCGTGCGTCACTTTCTGTTCCAGTCGGAACCGGAGCACAGCATCGACTGCGACGATTTGCTGTTTTTCGTGCGCAAAAAGCACATTAAGGGGTCGTCGCGAGCGATGCCACGGTACGAGACGGAGATCGAGGTGTTCCGAAAGGATTCGCGCAAGCTGCCGATCGGCGATCCGGACGTCGACTGGGAGGAGACAGTTTACCTGAACCTGGTGATCCATCAGTTCAACTACACGCTCACGCTCGCGATCTGTACGCGCACATCCCCGAAGGAGCTGCAGGTTTTGCGGCGCCACTCGCAGAAGGTGTACGCGTCACCGAGCCGCCGAAAGATGGACACGAAAGGCGACAGCGAGGAGATCACGTACCCGCACATCTGCTTCATGGTGGACAACTTCGACGAGGTCTTCCACGACATACTGGTGCGGGACGGGGAGATGGTGTGCGTCGAGCTGGTGGCAACCGATCGGGACGGGAGCGTGCAGGGTGTCATCTTCCTCGGTTCCATACGCTACGACGCGCTGAAAAAGGTGTACGATGCACGGGTAGGTGTGGTGGCTGGGTGTATTGTGAAGTTCAGCTTTAATACGGTTCAACTTTTCTTCTTCCCAGCAATCGAGCCTCGGGTCGAAGGTAGCGCAGCGTATGTCGTTCGGTTTGTTCAGCTCCGGCGGTCCGCAGACGCGGTGTGAGTTTGTGCGCATGAAGGGCCCACAGGGTAAGGGACACGCCGAGATGGCAGTCACGAAACCGAAAGGGTCCGGCGTTGAAACACCCACCAGCGAACCAGGGTAAGGGCGACTGTTTCAATCACTTCACTGTGCTGTGGCTGGGGTTTACTTAACTCTAACGATGTCTCTCTTTCTTCTCCGTTGCATTCAGGTTCTGTGCCACCGACATGTGGGACTCGGAGTGGGAGGAAGATTGCGAGGAGTACTACAACTACCGGCACCAGCGTCGGCTCAGCGATCCCAGCGCCAACCTCAACAACTTCAGCCGCTACGGCTGGCGTACGAAAAATCCAGGCGATCCGGGCGCATCGTACGGTGGATCGAAGGCGCGTTCGGAAAACGAAGGGCTAGACTGTCTCGCGAACGAGGTGTCCGAGATCGAGGCGGGAGATTTACGCGACGGTAAGCCTACAGGACGCTACCGGCTGGCGGTCAATTGTCTTGTTTCATTCATGTTAGTTGCTTGGTAAATTGTTTTTTGCTTTTTTTTGCGATTCTAACCAGTACGATTCTCTTGTCCATTAACCAAATCAAGCAATGTTAATTACACCGTTATGTCTAAGCTCTAAGCTCTCAACGAGATGGAAGTTCACGAATGAATTTCTTAAAATGATCAGTTGTATGAACGTGCTCAATAGGCCATGTAATCGTTACTAACACATTTTTTAAATAACTCTTCATGGTTTTCATCGAAACAGTTAATAACATCTGAAAAACCGTAAATTTCCTATGTTAGATTGAAACGGATAAAACTAAAAATATAAGTTTATATTATAAACACATACATACAACCAGAATCGTGCTAGTTCACCCAATTCTTGTAAGTTTCCAAACGGTTTTCTGTTCAAATTGCATGTCGCCGAATGAATGTTCTTGTACACTTCCATACTTTAACCTTTCGTAATGTGTGTGTGCTGTGCCTGTCTTACCTGTAATGCTTTACTCGCGCATCACTAATCACTGGCAACAATTCATCAACAAAAAAACCAAACAATTCAGTGTATATTGCTCTGCTGGCTTCTGTGTGTGTGTGCGTGTACACATTTGCATTCTCGAATCTAAAACTAACCAGAGCGGGGAAGCAGGACGATCGCTTAATCTCAAAATTTCTGGGAAAAAGTAAAGGAAAATTTGCATCGCCCATATCCTCCCATTATCCTAGCGTTTCCCTATCCTCTTCCCCACCTTGCCCTCATCTCCGTTGTTACACTCTGTGTTGGTTTTTTTTCTCTCTCTTCTGTTTGCTCCTTGTCCACTGCTCCTATCGCTGAGTGTTCCATTACAATTTCAAACTAAATCGAACCTCCTCATCCTCATCCGGCACGGCCTTCCGATCCGCGTGTCCGCCACATGTAGTGTGCCCTCTCTATCTCTTGCTAGAATTGTTTATACAGACCCGTATAGAATACTTTTAAGTGCCGAAGTAGCCGTATACGTGAAGCAACCGGAACCGGATGCGAAGGAAATGAGTTCTCTAGTTCACTTACGAGATCGATCGGAGGTTTCCGTTCCATTTGTTTCCTCGTATGCCTTCCCCTTCGCCACAAAACGGCGCCCTAGTAGCTAACCTTGTCTAACTCCCAACAGACCGTAAAAATCCTCGTTCATTTATCTTATAATTTTCTCTCTCTCTCTTTCTCTCTCTCTATTTATCTCTTTCTCTCTAAACAAACACACACAAACGCACGTTTTCCGTTACTTCACGGAAAATGATGTTCTTCCTCGCGTTTGCGCGCTCGCGCGTGCACACACAAACATGCAATTTTCCGGCATTTTTCGATCTCCAAAACCATCCCAGATCGTCCTGCTTCCTCGTCCGCCAGCGTGTTGGATGTGAAACAGAGTGCCCAGCAAAGCAGCAAAGCCGACACCACGACGCCGGCAGGCGAACGGAAGTCACCGGCAGGTGATTTGCTGGCGGGACCGTCGGTGACGAACAACACGACAAAGACGGGATGCTGTAGCTGCTTTGGTGGCACACGCAAACGCTGGTCGGATGTGGATTCGGTGCAGATGTCGGAGGTGTACGCACCCTGTCCGGCGTGTGGAACGCACGACGATCGGGACGAAACCGCACCCAGCGAACCGGAACGCAAGCGGCTGGAATCGCTCGAACTGTCCAACTCACCGGCCTGTCTCGCTACCGTATCGAAGGGACGCTCGCCGCTCATGAAGCACCGCAACGTGCTGATCGTCGAGAGCGAGCTGGAGTTTGCGGGTGGCGCGAAGGTCCACACTAGTTCCAGCTCGAAAGGATCGTCACCGCATGGGGACAAGGGTATGGGGAAGAAAAAAACAACATCCACGTCCCCGTCCATCGTGACGGACACGGTGAGACGACGCGAGAACGGATCGAAGGCAATGCAGAGTCCGAAGAAGCGGCTCAGCACACCCGTTTTCCGCTCGAAACGGGGCGCCAATGGCGGATCAGAAGCGCCGGACGTCACGAGTGGTCACAAATCAAGCGCTAAAGCAAAGGCAAGCAATGCGATCAACAACAACACCGGTGTCAACAGACGGTCAGCACCACCGTCGACGACGACGACGACGACA
>JXWZ01006328.1:0-26659 GCA_000956215.1 Anopheles farauti No. 4 | reverse complement strand
AAAAAGCCCAATAAACGCATAATAAGAATACTTTTACCCATAGACGTTCCTGGTGTGCTCAAGGCACCAATAAAAATAAACAACAAAAAACTATCGTGATGAGAAGTTTCCCGAATCGAGTAGCGCGTATTTGTAATCGCATCCGTACGGGAACTTTTCTCGCTATGTACACTATCAAAGCAGGCGCGCCGTGTTCGGTTAAGTACTTTGATCAACTGGGGGGCAAATTTGTGCAGGAAAAAACTTTCTCTACGTACGGGGATTTGTTTTCTTCGAGACCGAAAGATTTATTTGTCAACCACATTTTATCGGTACGTGGGTGTGTAATTCAGCAGCATCGCTAGCAGGAGAAGATTCCTTTGTCTTTGTTGGAACGAAGCGGGCAATGGTCAGTAGGCAAATAGGGCCGATCGGTGGTGGGGAGGGGGAGTTTTATAGCAAGAAGCATAAATAACAGCGGCTACCGATACCGGCTTGCAATATCGTTTGACATTTGGCACTTTTATGGTAGTTTCGGTATTTGTTTTTGCTTTTTTTTATGTGTGTGTTCGTGTCGTGCCGTGTCCGATTAGAAAAATTAGATGTCCCTTCCCGTGCCTGGCGCGGGATCAAACTTTGCTCATACCGGTGGCGCAGCAGCAAGCAGTACGAATATTACCCACTTGCGCAAACTGACCACATGGGACAGAGGGAACACGTGCACCACATATACGCTGCCGGCGCACTCTCAGCCTTTACCCACCAGCGAAAAACACACAGCGCCAGCAATTCCAACTTTCGCACGATTTTTTTTTTGTTTGCTTTTTTTCTTCGCGTTCTTCCAGTTCCACATCAACACTTCCGGACCGCCGGATGGCGCTCGCTTTGCATGGAGAAAGTTCTGCTGCTGCTGCATGTACCAAACGTGCCCCCGCAACAACACCGTCCATCGGTTTGAATAAATAAATGACCGATGAAATTGTGGCCCGCAAAACTTTCCCGGTCCCCCGCGTGCGTCACTAGCCCTTAGTTTGGGGCGGGAACCATATTGAAGGCCGGAATGGAGGGATCTTTTCTCCCCCTTTCTTTGTTCTGTCCTCTGCCGTGCTGCTCTGGAACCGATTTTGGTCGATTTTAGGTGAGTTCGTTTTCGTTTTTGTCTTGTTTTTTTTTTGTTTTCTATCGCCAGTTCCACTACAGCGTAGATGGCATTGTTAGAACAGTGCAACCCGTACCCGTGTCCCGTGATCTGATTCATTTGAATTGCGGGCAAAAGTTTTCCCATTGGGGGTTTTTGCACAAGTTTGCATCTTTTTCGGGGGGGAAACGGTTCCGCATTGCTTTTACGAAAGTGGGTTAGCCTCGGGTGATGGGGGGAAGGAATGGGACAATACTATCGGTCAGATAACGTTTAACGATAACGGGTTGAGTTACACGTTACGCTGACGCTTCCAAGTCCAACAGAGAGAGAGAGAGAGAGAGAGAGACAAAGAGAGAGTGAGCGAGATAGAGCAACACGATAGGACGTGAAGTACAATTATCTAATACTATGTTAGGTTGGAGTAAGCTTTGATTAGTCAAATCATCGAACGTCTATAACCATTCCTTCATGATGGAAAATAAGTTATGGTTTTGTTTATAACAAATTATGTTACTAGGATTTTTTAATTATTAATCAACGCTAGAACCTTGCTGCAGTATTTAAAAGAAATCGGCTATCAAGGAAGAAAACATAATTACATCTAGCCAGTTAACGTAGTATGCATTCGATTTCAACATCATACGCTTACGTTACTTTTTTAACCCATTTTTGCCCACAAATTTTGAGTTTCGAAATGAAGTGAATTAAATTTTTTGTAGTTGGTGTCGTAGAACAAAACATATAAAATAAACTGCTTCGTGGCAAAATGTTCTTTCAGCCGGACTCCAAACGATGTGAAGAATTTGTATGACACAAAAACCAAGCAAACGTAGTAGATCATATATTCCTTCTTTATTCGCTTTGCATTGGAGTATGTCCTGACCTCTCAGGCCAGGAGCCGTGTATGCTCCATTCCAGATGGACACATCGATTGCTTGTCGTGGGCTTGTGTTTGCTTCTCCTTCCCTTCCCTAGTCCGTTACCGTTTTGGTTACGCTAAAGCTAATGTTTACGCGGTGCGCCGTTTTGGATCACTAGTCCTAGAAGTAGTACTGCGTACTCTGTCGCGTGAAATTCTAGTGCTCATATGTGTATAAAACAGGTATGTCACACGGAATACGAAGAAGTCGCTACGGTGTCCTTTGTCTGCCAATCGCACAAACTGATCGCTGGCGCAAGTACAAAACTCTAGTATACAACACGTACATCCACAGATTGAAGAAAAAAAACGGTTTGGTTGGTTAACTTCATTAGTTCGAGTTCCCGCCGGTCGAGAGAATGGAGGATCCGGAGCGGGTACCGAACGGGTAGAGTAACAACGCTAAGCGGTGGGAGTTGAGTAGGTGGTGTTTAGGTGGTTGTTTTCTGTTATTCTAACAATCGTTATAAAATCTTCGTATGCCAATGGAACATCCAAACAGTACTTGCTACTAACTAATACCGACACACCTGCCCGATCGGGACACGGTGTGTTTCCGGGTGGAGGAAGAGGACTTACACGGGGAGGTGGTATAGAAACTACAATTCCATACGGGGAATGTATGTTTGCTCGTTTTACCAGCACTTTGTGCCATAACCCTGCACCTACTACAGTGGCTAAACTACAGTCTTGTACTCTACGATTTGTTGTGTTTGTTTTGTTTGCATTGTTTTTTGTTTTCTGCAAATGGAGTCCTTAAACGCTAAAACATCATGTTAACGGGTAATGTTACAATTTTGTGGAGCTCCCTGCTAAAAGGGACGTCTTATTTACGTACTCTATTGTTTGCTTTTCCAGGTCTTTCTCATTCGAGTGCAGATCAATTTGAGTATGATGGGTTTTTTGTTTGAGTGATAAATAAAAGCACACAAGCACACAAATACACACACACAAGAGTACATAAACCTCCTAAAACACATTGTAAGAAAGTTGGGTTGTTTTTTTATCTGTTAACGAGCGAGTAAATGTTTGATCCTTGTGTGTTTGTGTACGGGTGTGCATGTGTTTCCTTTGTTATTTTGTATCTACTTAAAGCTAACCCGCTACTCCTAACACCAAAACTAAGTCGGGAGTTGGGACATTCCTAACATTCAGTCGCTACCAAGATAGTGCTAACGTCACACGGAATGCCAGCTGGTCGGCGGAACCGGTGGGCAATAACGCCCGTCCATTTCTGGGACGGTAAGATGGTCGAAAAGTTACTTCTCCTTCCCTCGTAGAAAGCATACACTTCGTCAATGCATGTAAACGTTCTGTGGCCTCTTTGTGTCTGCATTGTACGCCGCATCCGCTCAAACCAGCGACGGCCGCTACAACTGGATCATAGGAGTGTGAAAGATGAAATCTATCCTCAGCGCTAATGAAACCCCGTCGCTCTTTAGCGACAAAGGTGGAAATGGAAAGCTCGCGTTTCGCTCCTACATTCTTAACACTTAATCGGTGGTTCGGTGGCATTTTACGGTGGCTTCCGCATCGTCGTCAGATTGATTTTTCGGGCGGGCGGACGTTTGGCGTATTCGATAGGATTAGGGAGGGATGACATCTTAACAGTCTTTGTTTTTGGGTTTTCCAAAAGAACGGCGCTAAAATAGAGCGGAAGCGTACATCTTTGGCATACGTGTTTGCTGCGATCGTTCTTTGGCGTGTTTGTGGAAGTGTTGATATAATGCAATCGTCTTTGCACGGTTGTTTTTTTTCTGTTTGTGCGTGTGTGTGTGTGTGTGTGGGTGTGTGTGTTTGTGCGTCAGTCTGTAGGCACTTTCGAGACGAATTGCTGCGGTGTCGTTACCGTATTGATTTAATATTTATGGCTTGTGGGGAGCATAAAGGAGGGAGAGTTACGAAGCACGAGGACGATGCAACCGGACGAACGTGAATAAGTAGCGCAGCGGAGGTGTGTTGCCGGATTCACATCACCAGACAGTCGTCGCACTCACCCCCGTGCGCATCGTCCTCACAATCGCAGAAGCCGCAGTCTCCGCCCGACTCTTCGTACGCGCAGCAGGTACAGCATTCCTCTTCCGCCTGCTCGATTGTCACTTCCTGTGTGGAAAGCTAAAACGGAATAATAGCTTGTGTGAACCTAGGGGATTACGTCCCGAAGCGATGGTGCTCGTCTCTTCCCCGCCCGCCCCACTTACCGGCTCGTTGCTTATCACACCCTCGACGTTCGCTGTCGCACTGGACGCCGTTGCGCCCGGGAAGAGCATTTCCGGTGGAAACAGATACGTATCGTAGTAGTAATGGCTGTGCGTGACCTTGATGTGCTGTTTCAGCTTCTCCTGCGACTCGATGGGCATATCACAGAGCGGACACTTGAAGCTCATTATCACCGCCACCGCACCACGGTCCAGCGAAACGGGCTCCATACTGCCACAGTGCTCACACACCACGCTGTGGTTAGCTTTTTTGGGGCCTGCCCCAAAAACTACCCACACTCCGGTCCCCACACCGTTTCACTTCAAGAACACAAGCAACATTATGGTAAGAGGCAGCGCGATTTGTACGACACCGGTTATCTTCCCACACTGCGCCAACTGGCAGCTGCGTCCTTACGGTTCCGGAGCCTTACCTGGCGGAGCGTGTCCTTTGGTGCGGTAAATGGTAAAATGGTTCAAAAATATGTTAACATCGTTCCGACTGTGCTGGTGCTGGTGATGCGCCCAAAGGTAGACAACCGCCGAGCGTGTGTGAGTGCTGCTCTGACGTAACTGTCAAACGATTGATTACGCATCTCACATGTAGAGGGCGCTGTGACCTTCACTGAATTCGGAGGGGAACATGAATGCTTGCTTGCTTTGCATCTCGCTCGCACGAGTCGAGCTGCCTATCTTCGCCGGCGAAATTTGTTCGAAATACGGAAATTGTGCATCTCTTTCGCGCGTCGCGTCGCACAGTTTCACTGCACTATGGGCCGAGGACGCGTTGTCGGAGGCCAAAATCAGCGCGCCGTCGAGCAGTTCGTCGTTTTGACGACCAGGAGATAATGCTACAAAAATCATCTCCTAGAACTAGTGCCAAATCGCCACCACCGATTGTGATTGCAAACAACAACGTCGCAGAAATCCACAAAAAAATTATAGCTGCTGGAGTCGCACGATACACAACAGCCATAAAAACTAACGATACATCGATACGCACCACTACAACCCAGGACTTCAAACTACCTTAAAAATACAAATGTGCACTTCCACACATACCAGCTAGCAGAAGAAACTTTCAGCCAGTCACGATTAAAAAGTTAACTATCCAGAAGAAACGGTTCGAAGATCAAGCCACATATCTGCTCCATTTTCTAAAAGGTTCAGTAGATATGAATATATTACGAACTATCAAGGCCATCTCAACCACCAGATAGTACAATGGAGGTACTACGACCAACAATGTCTTAAAATGTCTATTATTTTGACATGTTAGAGGTTTTATATTGCAGAAATGATCATTCTGTCTTTTCCGAACCTACAGAAATGATAATACTGTGTTATCCGACAGTCTAATGGTCGCTCCGATAAGTCCATCAGTTCCGGGTAAATAATCAGCTATCTGCTAACGATTGATTTCCCCCCTATTATCTCAAAAGGTCTTTTTCGAGGTTCGTAATATGATGAGTCACAGCTTAATCGAATATCATGGATGATCATGGAAAGCAGATAGGCGTCTCAGTGATTCCAAGAGTGAAGTTCGTTTTTTGTGCTAATGAGTCACCCGGTGGAAAATTGGTCACATCCAAAGCAAGGGTTATAAACCGCTAACGTGATATTGTTTCGACTATAACTTAAAAAAACGGATTTGTTTAATTTGTTTTATAAAAGAAATAGTATAAAATATGATCTTCCTCAATTGCAAACATTGTTCCTGCTCATGGTGTCTTGATCCTTTTCTGGCAACCGGATCTATGCGTAGACTGAATAAAGGTCCGTTTAAATGGCACAGACAAATGTTGATCTGGTGATGGTGATGGGTTAATCTGTAATAAATACATCGTCGTACGTACCTAGTCTATGTTGCACAAATTATGTCTCCACCTTATTGGCATTATTGCCGTACACAAACACCATCTGTTAAATACGATAGAAAAGTGTTTCGCGTATCGGGCAAAGATAAGAAGTCTACCGGTCTTTTGAAGTCTAAACGTGCTTCCTGGACGGAAGAAGTTGAGCAATACGCGAACGGAATTTCAACAACTCTAGAGCTTTGAGTTGAAGCGAAATGGCAGTAAGAAGGTGAACTTATACGCCGATTTTAATCGTACACTAATCGTAAAACTAGTCCCACTCACAGCGCGCGCCACTTTGTCACGTGTGGATGTTGAGTACAGCGAAGTTGGAATGATGGATTCTAGTCGCCCCTTCCCCGGTGAGGTCGTCGGTATGATTCGGAGCCCTTGGCTCACATTATGGAGCAATCGAACGAACAGCAACCCCCGCAGCTCGGGCAATCTCCACAACCGATACAATCTCCGCACCCGCAGCAATCCCCAAAGCCGCAGCAACCGTCGCAGTCGCAACCACATCCGAGCAAATCATTGTCCTCGTCGCCGCAGCAGCAGCACAATCCACAGCATTCGTCCGTCTCGGCGTCCGGCGTCTGTTAAGTAGCGCAGAAGAACATCGAACATTTAGAATCACCGCAGGCTAAAGCTTGCAAAGGGTCACGCATAAATGCGTCAATTCCGTTTACCGAAACGAGCGGTGGCGGTGTTGTGACCACGCTGTTGACTATTGCGATCGTAGCGAGGTCGTTCACCACCGGCATCAGGAGAAACGTGTCTTGGTAGTACACTGGATGGTACGCTTTCACGTGCTCCCCAAGGTCGTCCTGTGAGTCGAACCCCTCGTTACACACCGGACACAGGAAGTCCATACCGGCGGCCGGGAAGGAGAAACGCGTTCCAAACACAACAACAACACACCACCAAAACAAAAAACACGACAGCAAAGGGTTTCCGTCGCTACACACAACCACCACACCGGTTGACGTTGAAATCGGGTTTGAACGAACGAAAACCGCGTCGTAGCAAACATACGAAACGGGGGCATGATAGAGAGACGTATCGCAAACGATGATCGAGTCTCGCGCGAGAGTCTTTTTGCGTGAAGTATTGCAACCAACACCACGGGAAACGCGTTGAACGAATGCCAAAGCACAACACGCACGCACACTCACAAACACATACACACACCAGCAAGGAACAGAGTTTAATTGTAAGGGTTTACAAACGCGCTCGCTCGCGTTGTTTCATGGGTCGCGAGAAGAAACGCGGCAACATAAATGACATCACACTCATCATTTCTCGCTTGTGGTGCGGTTTTCGTAACAAAAATATGACCAGAATTCCGAACGGTCGGACGTCAATCGTACAGGACGTACAGGAGATGTACCCGTCCCGCATGTTCTGGCGAATATCAATACACCGGGTGTTTACATGCAGGGTGTTTCTCTCTTTACGGTTTGGGAAGGTTTAGAGTGTGCTTGCTTTTCGACTTCAAATTTAGCAGCACGTGTTATCAACAGATTTACGACTACTTGTTTGATGTATGTGCCGCTTAATCGATAATTACCAATAAGAATAAATCAAATACTTAATAATTGTACCAATTTTCGTCCGTACTTTTTGTGTCGTTTTTATTCTTCATCCATCCAAAAACAGCCCAGCTGATTGATAAAAAGAAAGGACCCAGAGAAGTCACCTGCAGAACCGGAACGATTCCAGCACCAGTGAGTTGGTACTGTCCAACCTACTGGCTTTAGCTTGATAAACATCCAAAAGCAATGTGTATTGGAAAAGATAACAATTTCGAAGAAACTCAACAATGTGGTAATATTTTTTTCCACCGTGTATCACGTTTCTTAAGAGATTATACTGGTTTTAGGGATTATAATCGTATTGGTTATATTTGAACGTCGAATGGGTTTTATTGATAAAGTTTCGTTTACCACCACCGTCGCACCGGACATCGGTTACGTAATTCACGCACCGTGCGTGTCAGTGTACTCACCTCCATTGAAACCTCAACGGAATCCGGAACCTCATCGGTCGCCATTTGTCCGAATTGTTCCACATCGAGCTCGTACAAATCCGTTGCGTCCGCGTCTGCCGCATGCGGTTCCACCGTGATCACGTCACCAAAGTCTCCATCGATTTCCACTTCCGCTTTCTCCGGGTCGGTCATGTAGGTGGCCACCTGCCCGACCATGAGCATCTGCGATGGAGATAGATCCTGATCGGTAACTTTATCGACGCACGGGCGACGTTGCGCTCCAACTTTTCTAACGGTGACTCTCCATCAATCGCTTCCGTAAGCATCCTGCCAGTGGCGTTTTCTGCCAAATTGTCCATGAGCGTCGGACTCGCGAGAGCTCCACCCGCGGAAGCAAACTAACTGCATCAAACTAACCGTAACCGTTGGCGTGATCCACACGATCACAAGCAAGCAAGGACAAGCCATAAATACTTATCATGGGCAAAGTGCGATAAGAATGATGCCCGACTGTGACGTTTGGCTATGATATTTTTTGGTTAATCTGATTAGATGATCTGATTACGGACCCATTACTATTTAAAAGCACCACCTTAATGTCCGAACCAATGCCCGAACTTGCATCATAACGTGTAAAATTATAATTGCAAGCAGTTCCAAAAATGTTCAATATTTTCTTCATTCGCTGCTAACTACTAAAAAAATGGTAAGTTATTATAAATCTTAGCGCAATTTTTGTATTTTGGAGAAACATTACTTTACTTTGCTTATGCAAATGTCATCATGAAGCTGCTCATTACTACTAAACGTATTTTTGCATATTTTTTAGTTATACTTTAATTTGCTTCTTAATCACTTTCTTACAGTTCATACACAACGTCAACAGTAAACGTGTTTTTGTTGTTGTTGTTCTTTCTTTTCGATCGAATCTAATAAATTAGTATGAAACTAAAAGCCTAATGAGTGGTTATAACGCTAACGTTGTATAAATCGAAACGAGACAAGAAAAAAACCAAGCACGTACCTCAAAAACGTACAGCGCAAAAAAAACTACAGAGAATAGGGGGTGAGCTTTAAGCCACATTAATGTTACAAGATGCACGTCCATCCCGATCGATGCGCAGAACGACATAAAACATCGAGCAAACAAACCACCGGAGAGGCTGGGGAAGGGATGGATAATATATTCACTCTTACCGTGCTATTTGAACGCTAAGCAACATATCGTATCGATCGAAAAGGACGTTCGATCAATCGTTGGAAGCTGCGTTATATCGACTGGCTAATGTTTGCGCATTTCCTAATGCTATCGCGCTTTCTTTCCCTACACTGGCCACCATACAAATTTCCCTTTCCTAATGGTTTGAAACTACGTCCTAACTCCTATATCCTTTATCAGCAATAGTTAGTAGTGCAGTAGGGAGAGTGGGATTCGACATTCGACTGCTTGGAAACCATGTACATATTACTCTATTTTTAGGGGGAGGGTGCGGGTGCCTTTTCGGTCGGTGAGGGTCCAACGTGTGTCTGTGTGTGTTGAACAAAAGTTAGTCATAGCAGTTCCCGTCGTTAAACTCGCCTCTATTAATTCGCCACGGTTTGCGAAGCACGGAGGTTTATGTTTTTCATCTTTGATTTTCTAATACTTTCTTTCTAATCCTGCCCCGTCTACTAAATCAACAACGCTGCTTTAGCAGACGCTTATAGTCTTAATATTTGCCCACGTTCCATGCAACACGTACCTTACTTTAGCGTTTTCTTGTGTGGTAAACCCTCGCTGTGTTTGTCGGGAAACGAGAAGTACTAAAATCTAAAATAGAAAACCGACACAAAGGCGTACGCTGCGAGATGGGGGATGGGTGTATATTCTGCTGGTTGCAGTGTTGGTTGGTGCAGTGCCCAAATAGTAAGCTACATCAGCGAATGAAATGATCGTGTGTATACGAGCGCGAAGGGTCGAGATAACCCACGCACCCGTCGCCACATCTGGAGCACATTATGGTGTGTAGTATTATTTTTCTACACTGTTGTGGCAAACAATCCCACACGTCGAAAGTGCAGCTGCAACAATTAACACTACATTTAGCACATGCGCGAGCATGTGCACACCGCACCCCCTTGCGGGTCTGAAATCTGAAATAGCCTACTTCATCACCGAATTTTTGGGACAAAACAAAAAAAACAAAACACTGCATACATAGGCGGTGGTAGTGAGATCACGGAAAATAATATGCGACCTTGTACGTACACGCCGCCGGAGGGGTTAGTATTAGCTATGCACTCAAAGCGTGTCACGCATGTGGTAATAGAAAAGTCAATCTTAACAAATAGATCTTAGTATGGCTCTTATAATGCTTTGTGATATAGATTCATATCACTTCCCATCGTTTCGTGTACGGGCTTAACAGGCACCGTATCCATGAACTACACACCACAACTACAAATCAAATAAATAAATGTTACTGGGAGGCCGGTAAAACAAACCATTAAAAATTACTCCACTTGCTGTCGCTAGGCAACTGTGCAAGGACGTTCAAAAAGAGGTGAAAACCTGCCAAGTATGCGATGGTTGCGCTAGAAAGCGTTAGCAAAATAATAATTTAAAAAAATCTTTTACGAGCCCAACACCACGACGGATCGTGATAATTTTCTAGTCATAAAATAACCTACATGTCAACGGACTTGTTTTCTTGTTTCTGTTCCGCCCCTGATGTTTTGATTGTGGATTCGAGGATGTGTGTTTTTGGGTTGCTTTCATCACCTGATTCAAACACTACCGCGTGCAAGTACAGCCACGTCCCGTCCGTTCTGGCAGTGACAATCTGTCGAATTTGTATCTTAAAGTGTTGCTTTCCTCTGGACTACTACGGCCCTAGTGAATTCAATTCATTTTTGGATTTTGCTTGCACCGTTTTTGTTCTCCCACCGGGCATGATAACTTTTCATTTGCACGTGTGTCTCTTTTCACTTTTTTTACATAATTGCGATTTCCATTCCTTACGAGACACACACACACGCATACTACCACGGCCCACCATATCCGTGTCTCCGCACCGTGTAACCCCGTCTCGTGCCGTTCGCGAGTGAAGAAGTGGAAGTGGAACAGAAACTAGTAGCCGAATGTGTTTTGTGTGAATGTTAAACAACGGAATCTTTGCGAATCCTAAAAGTAAAGGTAAGTAAAGAAATGTATGATGGTTAAATGGGCAAACGAAGAAAAACGAAACCGGCAACAAATAGAAAGGAAGAGGCACTATACATAATCAAAAGTGCGCTTATGTGAAGGATTACGGAGGGGAGTTTGTGTGTTTCGGTTTGTATGTTCATCGATCCAGTAGGATGATTAACGTGGAAAATGTTTCGATTGTATGCTGTTGTGCGTGCAACGGTTGACGAAAGAAGCATTGACAAAGGTATCATGATGATGATGATGGGATGATGGCAAGGTGCAGAGAATTAAGATGAAATAATTTTATTAGACGCATCCGCGATCTTCCGATAGGATCCCAAAATAAAAACCAATCTTTTAAAGCTATCAACGAGCTTGAATCAAAATGATATCACCTAATACATGTATGAAGAAAGCAGTTATAAGCAAATGAACAAGCGAAACAGAAGTGTGTATGTGTGATTAGCAATGTTTGAACAGAATGGCATTCTTATCTTATTCTTTTTTTCTTTTTTGCTTTAATCACTTTCCACTCCTTTCAAAAGTGAACCTAATTTGCAATCATTCTTCATCTCACGAGACAAATCTCACTCGACAGGTCGCGGTCGGAGTAGGAATAGGATGGAAGAATAAGTTACAATAGAGCAGAGGGGAAAGAGAGAGAGAAAGATAGAGAAAGACAGACAGCCTAAAGAGAGCGCACGCCCCGGGTGGTTGAATAGAAGGCGAGGGGAGAGATGGCGGAGGGGGAGCAAATGGAGGGACAAAACGGCATTATTTACCACATGTAGTTCTCGGTCTGTGGGGCACGCATCACACCAACACCACCGCCCAGCCGGCGATAATTCATGCAGCCGCACAGGCGCCACTGATTCGTCTCCGGATCGTACACCTCGATCGTCTTCAGGTAGGCAGTGCCGTCGAAACCACCGACGGCGTACAATTGACCATTGACTACCGCTAGTCCAACCTGTTGATAAATTATATACAAATATACATCACCATTAGTATCATTCACACACTGTTTTCGAAAAACTCTATACCTTAAGACACGAAGGTATTTTGAAACAACTTACCCCACTTCGTCTGGACGTCATCGCGACGATCGGGCTCCAGGAGTTGGTGTGTGGATTATATCGCTCCGCCGACGACAGTTCCATACAGTCGTCCCTGCCTCCAACCGCGTAGATGAAGTTGTTGAACACCGCACAGCCGAGGTGTTTCCTTCGCGTCGACATCGGGCTAACCGCGCACCACTTGTTCTGCCGCGGATCGTACCGTTCGACCGTATTGAGCGGACACTGCCCGTCTGAGCCACCGATCGCGTACAAATACCCGCCCAGAACCGCGACCGCCACACCGAGCCGTCGCGTCGTCATCGGTGCCACCTTCGACCATTTGTTCTCTTTGGGATCGTATCGTTCGACGTGGTTCAGACACTGCACCCCATCCTGTCCACCGACGGCGTACAGAAACCCATCCAGCACCGCCACACCGACACTCGTTCGGCAGCTGGTCGTCGGTGCGACGTCACACGACCACTGGTTCGTCTGCGGATCGTACCGCTCGATGCTGTTCAGATAGCTCTGCCCATCGTGGCCACCGACCGCGTACAGCAGATCGTTCAGGACGGCGACGCCAACGCCACAGCGTCGTTTGCTCATCGGTGCCACCATCTTCCAGTCGGCCGTCTCCGGATCGAAACGTTCAACGGAGGCGATCGCATCACCGGAACACCAGCCGCCCACAGCGAACAGTACCTCACCGCGACGCGTCGGTTTGCGAGGTCGTGTGCGTGGGCCCTGCATCAGTGGGCGTTCCTGCGGCAGCAGCAGATAGTTCTTGGCCTCATCGACCAAATCACGGCACGCTTCGTCGGATCGCACGAGCAAATCCGAACCGACCGTACCGACGAGGAACTTTGGACTGAGCAGCGGCATCCGGACGTGTTGCAGTACCTGCGCGAGATGCTGTCGCCGGTCGGCCACGTTATACTTCAGCCACGCCATTACCGCATTGAACACCTGCTCCTCGGAGCGTACGTTCAGCTCGTCGCTACAGATAATGTCCACCAGCTGGCCGACCGGCAGCAGCAAAAACTCTTCGCTCTCCATCACCTCCTGGAAGTTGTGCTGGGTGAATTTGTCCGCGATGCGCAACAGCTCCCGGCAGGAGTGTGTGTCGGCGAACGCCCGAATGCCGAGACAGTTCTCCGGATCGAGTTGACGCTTCAGAAACTCGCAGCATATGTCCTGGATCTCGGCCAGCTGTAGTAAACAGGCGGCCGGAAGCAGTGGCTGCACATTCGATTCCTCCACCACGATGTGGGAAGTGTAGCAGAAATCAATCAGCAACTCCATCGCGTTCTCGTCGATGTCGCAGATCGTGACCTCCGTCTGGCGTGACTCCTCCAGCTCACCAGTGAACATAGCGCGAAAGTATGGACTACAGGCGGACAGGATCACACGATGGGCGAAGATTTTGCGCCCCTTCACGTTGATCACCACATCGCACAGCTCCCGGTGACGTCGCAGCACGTTCAGCTCCTGTAGCGTCGCTCGGGGATGCTTCTCCGACGTGTGGGACAGTCTGCTGAGGGATGAGCGGGATAGAGAGGCAAAGACATACAAGCAGATGTATGTGGTTAGATGAGGACGGTTTGCACGACGTTACACCGGACCCGATCACAAGCACAAACTTACCTTGCCGGTGACGGCGGACGATCCGATATGAGCACGTCACCCATTCTGTTGGCCGCTAGGCGCAGCGGGGCAGAGGCCCAACCCCACACGGTATCTATCTGTTACACGTAGCGAGTGAGAAAGAGAGGGAGAGAGAAATCACAATCACTGAAAATAACTTAATCAGAGGAAAAAGTTTATTATTCACACTCATGCACCTTATTCTTAATCGAGTGCGTGTTTGTTGCCATTACCAACTACAAACACGCGGCGGAGTGCACTAGACCGTTGGAAACACCTCTCACGATGCAATCATACAGCGGAATGCATTTGGGACAAAACTATTCGCGTCTGACTCGTTTGGAAGCCGGGCAGCAATTCAGATATCCGTAGAACCTGTCCGCGTCGACTAGCGGAACATACACAACAGGTTGCGTTTTGTTGGCCCAAACCTTACACCACCGTATAGAACGCGAATAGCAGCGCGGCAGAACACTAAACGAGTTTTTGAGAGTACTGTTCAGTGTGTGCCTGGTTTGGAAACGGATGATAACGGTGCAGCAAATGATGATCTGGCCAGCTATACCCCGTGCATCGCCCAGTATGCTTTGCAGTCCAACAGTACGGTGTGCAGAATACAAAATACGTATCATGCAGCAAACCAATATTTAACGTCATCAGCGTTAGGATCATCAGTTAATGATCATCAGCGTTAGGAAACATTTGATTACTGGGACACTGGGTACGCCATCTAATGTATCAGTAACTTAAAAATGCCAATTAAACCTACTCCTCAATTCACCATCAGAAATAATTGGTTCACGATTCCCGACTTTCATTTTACAACACGGTTTCAAAAGCTTTGGCAAATATGAGCGAATAAAAACATCTGTAAATTTTCTACTATATCCGTTTTCTGTCACGCACTGTACTTTTGCACACTGCAATTTGCAAGGATTCCTGATTGCTGTGTTTGTGTGTATTACTACGAGCGAAACAAGAACCCCGTACTATAGAAACCGGTGATGGGTGGAACTCACTAATCGCAATGACATTTTGTGGTATGTTTTGTTGGTAACATACATTTTATGCGTTAGATTACTATTTTTCTCAATTTTATTGCACTTTGTTCGGTGCCTACTGCAGCACTCTGCCCCTAATTGCGCATATTTGCACGCAAATTTCTACACATACACATAAACACAAACAAACACAGCTACACTCACAGATGCCCGAAACATCGGCGATCCTTGACCTAAGCTCTACGGGCGCAGGAAGAATATTGAATGCAACGTTAAGCTGGTTGCACAATTTCAACCCCATTTTTCGACGCGGACGAACGGTTTGTCCGCCACCACCACCACCAACCTCTCCCACTTACCTTTGTAACTTTTATTCACACCCCGGTAGCGAGCGGAAGTTGGCTGCTGGCTACGGCGCTGCTCCGTCTCTTCTCGTCGCTGCCTTGTTCCGTGCGCGTTTACGCCGTAACGCGAACAGCACTCACAAGCACAACACTACACACTGGTTGTGTAGTTGTTCGTAGCTGCCGTTCTTCCTAACACCAACGCTTCACGATCAAGCAAGGAGGTGGTAAGATTTTCGGCTGGTCGGCGAGAATCGTGAATTTTCACTGCACAAAACCAACAACACACACTCCCACCTCCCTTCAAAAGGCGAACTAACGGTAGCACCACATCGTGTGCGACGGTGAAAACATCGGTTTTCCAGTCGCAATTCGACCAGACGATGGGGGTACCTTTTCTCTTTTCACTTCCACCCCACACACACACACCAGAAGGAAAAGACAGGCTCTTCCACGGTAGGCCGTACCCACGCACCACACTACGGAAATAGAACACCAACAGCTCACGGATCACGCGTCTTCTTGGTGCACTCCGATTACCGCCGTCGTTTGACTTTTTTGCTGCACAATATGCAGTGAACGCTGCACTTGTGCACCCGTGGACAAAGCAAATTTTTACTTTTACCGAGCGCGGATTCCCTTCGTCTCGGTCCGCCTCTTGCTGTGGAAAAAATTATGGATGATATTTTTTTAGGCTGTCAACGATATCTGTCAAAGATACACAGACGGTGTGTGCAGCTGGCATGGGCATTGGAGAACCGAACCCGGGGTTACATAAACATATCAAACGAAGCATAGAAAATTAATAACTTTTCTTTCGTTATTCAATTGTTATGGGCTTGTCAAACGTCCCTACGTTTTGGAAAATACTAATAAAAATTAAGATTATTATAAAAAAAGTTCTCACAAAACCTATCTTCTATTTCTTGTGTCTGAAACAAAACAACTGTTAAATAATGTTTGCGCTCGTGTACACCGTGCTGAACTCCGGAGAAACGTCACTTTACTTGAGACAGCGAAAAAACACACAAATAAAGTTGAAAAAATACCTTTGGAGAAGAAAGAAGCGTTTTGGGAAGGGCATAATTTCAGTAAAGTTAGTGCTTTTGCGTGGAATAAAACATACCGAATCGAGTCGAAAGTGATTAGCGCAAGGCGCTCGCATAAAATGGAGGCCGTGCCACGGATGCCGATGGTTAGCTTCGAGCTTAAAACGAGCCCGGAACCGACCAACTTTTCGGTTCTGCTAAAGGTACAGTATGAAGCGGGACGGACGAAGCGAAGAGAGCGAAGCAATGAATCATCCCGTGGGTGCACCCTGATGTGCCACTTTTGCATTGCGCACGTCATTTTAACAAATTCAATTAACGAACTTTTTCTGCCATTCTTTTTCCACAGTACATCGAAGAGTACTACCAGGAGAATCCGGGATTCTTCGTCGGCGAGTGCCGGAAACTGGAGCAAATGCGCGGCAATGCCGTGCGGCCGATGCACGGTTTGTTCGGTCTGTCACAAATTCGTGTTTACTACTGTCAGCTGCACTCGGTTCAAAACCGCTTTCTGCTGGGAACGGCCAGCGAAGGTCAACCGACACTGTCGTTTCACTGGAAAGATCTGTACTCTGGCGTGACGTTGACCAAATCGAACATCAAGTACGAGATGGCGGCGGTGCTATATAACTTTGCCGCGTTTCACACGCAGCTCGGTGCGAAGGAGGAAAGGATGGATCCACAGAGCATGAAGAGTGCCTGTACGCACTTTCAGTATGCAGCATGGGCTTACGGGTACGTGAAAGATAACTACGCATTGCAGCTAGAGGGCGATCTTTCCTCCGAACTGCTGTGCTTCATGCAGGCGCTGTGCTTGGCGCAGGCACAAGAGTGCATTATGGAAAAGAGCTTGTGCGACAACCGCAAGTCGGGCATTATCGCAAAGGTGACGGCGCAGATTGTGACGTATTACAACACGGCGCTTGCCGCACTGCTTACACAGAACGGTGATGACGGGCGGATCCAAGATTTGGTCGGCAGCAAGCAGTACAAGGAGTGGAGCCGGTACGTGAAATTCAAGATTTCGTACCTTAGCTGTATTTTGCTTCTGTACCAGGGTCAGCAATCGGAGGAGCAGCAAAAGATGGGTGAACGGGTTGCGCTCTACCAGGCCTCCTACGATCGGCTCGAGGAGGCTCGCAAAGAGTCGAAAGGGCTAGCGAACATCAAACAGGTGACCCAAGCACTGCAGTTCACGATGGACGTGGTGGAGGCAAAGCGAAAGACGGCCAAAAATGAAAACGAATTCATCTACCACGAAGAGGTGCCGGAGCTGTCAACCATTGCGGCCGTGCAGGGGGTGAACCTGGTGAAAGGGATCGCTTTGGACCTGACTGATCCGGCGGTTTCGGGTGAGGATCTGTTTGATCGGCTTGTGCCGATGAAGGCGCACGAGAGCAGCTCGCTCTACAGCGAGGAAAAAGCTAAATTGCTACGCACGATCGGCACGAAGCTCGACGACAAAGAGGTGGAGTTGCAGACGTTCATCGACTCCTTGAGCCTGGACGCGATCGAGAGCCATCCGACGGTAGCAGCCGATAAGCGGCTCCCTCAGGGACTGGTGGATCGTTGCGCCGAACTGCAAGCCAAACCGAATGCGATACCCGATTTGGTACAATCCATGTCGACTCTCGCGGATACATGCTCCGACGTAGAGCTCACTCTCAAGGAAATCAAAAACCTGCTACGACAGGACGAGATCCGAGAGGAACAGTACCAGGCGAAGATAGGCCAACGCTCCAACGGTGGAGCACACATGGTCGAACTTAGCCGGGAGCTTGCCAAATACCAGGAAGCTCACAACAAGGCGGGTGAAAGTAATGACACGCTGCGAAAAGCGATGGGCCTGCACGTGCACAATCTGAAGATCCTCTCGCAACCACTCCCCGACATAAAGGCCCAGGTACCAGTCTGCACCGAGCAGTTCGATGAGACCGTGTTTGACGAGCTCAACCTAATCGTCCAGAAAGTGAAGGAGATGAAGATCCAGCGGCTCAAGCTGTACCAGGAGTTGCGCCAAAACGTCACCGACGACGATATCACCTCACAGCTGGTCGCGCTCGAGGCGACCGGTGCCGGTTCGTCCGAGCAGCAGGAAAAAATGGAGCAACTGTTCCACAAGGAGCTCTCCAAACATGACCGCCACATAAACCTGCTCGAGCAGAACATGAAGGCGCAGGCAAACATCCTGAAGGCGCTCACCGAAGTGTACGCCCGGTGCGCTCCCGGACTGAAGAGTCTTTCCGACGCCAAAGCGAAGCGTGATCAGTTTTTCTCGTCCCTGTCGGCGTCCTTCGACGTGTACGAGGATCTACTGTCAAAGAGCGCGAAAGGGCTCGAATTCTACCGGAAGCTACAGAGCAACGTGCAAAAGCTTTATTCACGCGTGAAAGCGGCTTGCGATGTTCAGGAAGAGGAACGTAACCAGAAACTGAAGTCGAGCAACGTTCCGAAGCGCGGAACGGTGATTAGCGATGGTGCTGGCGGGACAATGGCGACCACGACGGGCGCAAGCAGTGGTGGAAGTGGTGGTCCAAAGCTTAAAGACTACTTGAAAGCGGGCACACTCACTTTGGGCTCACTTAAGGCGGCTGGGGTGGATAAGAACCATTTGCCTTCGGTGCGGCCCACTCCTGTTGGTTCGGAGAGTACGGCACCGGTGGCTGGTGGGGCCAATGCAATGGGAACCGCAGGTGGATACTATCCGGATACGTACGCTAACTACCATCAGCAATATCACCAGCAGCAGCAACAACAACAACAACAGCATCAACAAATGCAATATGGTGGTGGATCGAACATGGCGGGGTACGACTATGCTCAGTATTCTGTAGCACAACAGCCAGCAGCTCAACCTACAGGAGCCGCGTCAACGGCTGCTACCGGCTATGTAAATCCCATGTATCAGAACGCTGGTTCCAGCTACTACTACAACCAGTCAACCCAGGTTCCAGTGTCGACGAATCCAACCGGGTACGACTATGGACACTACGGCCAAAATCAGCCACCTGCACAGCAGCCTTCACCTGCTCCGTCCAATGCGGACGTCACCCAACAGCAACCTTCCTGGACGCAGCTAAACCAACAGTTCTCTGGAATGAATATCCAGCAACCGACTTCCGAGGGCAGTTA
This sequence comes from Anopheles farauti No. 4, assembly GCA_000956215.1. Lineage (NCBI taxonomy): Eukaryota > Metazoa > Arthropoda > Insecta > Diptera > Culicidae > Anopheles > Anopheles farauti No. 4. The sequence continues at coordinate 7,182 of JXWZ01006328.1, read as the reverse complement.
TAATTCTGCTACCGCTGGAACAAGCTCGAACGCATCACAACCGGCGTATCCAAATATTCAGGCGCAAGCTTCTGCTTACCAGCCACCGAATCAACAGCAACAATATCCAGCAGTTGCTAGCAACAGCTACCCCTCTCCGTATCCGACGTCTTCGAGTGAGTCAATGTCGTCCGTATCTTCGACCCTGGATATGGCGTCGTATGGCAACTACGGACAAGCAGTCGCCTCTCATCAGCAGCAGCAGCAGTATCCATCGTCACAATACTACCAACAAGCGCCTTATCAGTCGGAACAGACTACATCCTATGGATCACATCCAGGGTACTCCTATAATCCGCAGACTGGGGCGTACGAGTACACCAGCGGCTTTCAGTACGATTCAAACAACTCCACCGCTAACCAGAGTCAGTACGTAGCGAATCTACAGCTAGGTAGCGCAACGTATACTGCCTCTGGTCAGGCTCCAGTATCGGCGGATGCGTCCGCCTCCCAACCGTACCAGATTTCGACCGGAACGGAAGCTACTCCCTCCTACTCCCAGGTACAACCATCTGCAACATCCACGTATTACGCTGCAAACACCAGCACTCCTACCACTGGCTACTACCACCAGACATCTACATACTCCACCGTGCAATCCAATCAGTATTCTGACTCGATTTCGGCCACCACCCAGAATGCTCCTCCAGCGCCTGCCAGTGCAGCGACAAACCCATCAACACACGATCCAGCCAACGTAGCGCACTACTCGCACCACACGAACTCGTACGTGAATAGCACGAACTCTCAGAGCGGTTCGGGAACGACTATCGCATCCACCTCCACCACCACATCCCAGCAACATCAGCAGTCCGCCATTGTTACCCCAAAATCAAAGAACATCGACCTACTGTCCGGTATCGATTTCTCACCCGCAATCGTACCACCGATTTCCGTTCCGATCCTGCAACCACAACCATCCAGCATCGCCGGATCGATCGTTGGAAGTGAAGCTGCCAGCGTGATCCTAACGCCCACGAAAGCCAGCGTCGAGTGTCTGCCAACGGTTGAGAAACCCTCCGAGTCGGAACCACCAACGCTGCCAAATGCGTCGGCTGTGGCTCCACCGGTCGCAGTGCCGGTGATCGGTGAGCGAAAGCCTAGCCTGGACAATCTATCACTCTGTTCCGATCTTAGCTCCAGTTTCGACCGGGAGAGTGCATCGGTTTGTGGCGCCACGGCTGCCGTATCGGGTGGTGGATCGGTCGGCAATGCGGCCGATAATGTATTCCTGCGCCCAGCCAAACCCGATCCGTTCGAGGATGCGGCGACGCTGAAGTGGTTCCACAAGGAGGTAGAACGGTTGGAGAAGTTTGTAGAGACGAGCGGTGTGAAAACGCTGAACGGAACGACGCCGTTGGATAGCAAGTGGAAGGAGCTACAGGATTTGTTGGTGAGTATTAAGAATAATGTAAGGTATTTCCCTTAGTTATTTAGGCTATTAATCAATTTTAGTAATTAACGTAGAGAATTAGGCAAAAAAATTGCCTAATTCGCCTAATCGTTTCAAATGAAGCTATCATGGAACAATATTTTTACTTTAACCCACAGGTAAAAGAAGAATCGAAGCGACAGGTGAGCGTGGCTCGTCTCTTCCCGGAGAAGAATCGCTCGATCGATTGCGTTCCGTACGATCACGCCCGTGTGCAGCTGTCGACCGATACGGATAACTACATCAATGCCGTTTATGTGAAGGTGAGTTTAGTTATTACTCCTTCCCATCATAAGAGAGGACGGAAAACCGTCGCGCTTAGTTTTTTGGCATATAAATTGCACTTTCGTAGCAAAATGGAAACTTTCAGATCAGAAAAAATGAATCCCGTTTCTGGTTTTAATTTTTCTTTCGTTTTCAAACGTTTTTTTATTTTTGAAAATAACTCAAAGCTCCAAAAGGATGCAAAATTGGTAAGTTTCAGTTACCCCGCTTTTGCGCCCGTACATTTTGCAGACCATATTTTTTTGTTTTTGTTTCTTCATTGGAATGCCATACAGTATCGACGAACGTTAAAGAATAGAAATATGTTTATTTTTTAACTTTTTTTCAATATTATACCACCCGTTTTTTATCTAAGAAAGGGAAGATATTACATTGTTGTTTTAACATTATTTTAAAAAATAATTCACATTCACAGGATCTCGGCTTTGGATGTCCCCACTTTATTCTGGCGCAAACGCCACTAGCAAACACGGTGAACGATTTTTGGAACATGATCTGGTCGCAGAAGTCTAACGTGATCGTCTGTCTGCATACAGCCAACGAGGTGGGTTGCGTATGCTCACCGGCACTTTTCTTCGTTCTTACATTATCTTATTCCATACTCATGTTCAGCTTTTGGATCCCTTCTGGCCAACGGATCTCGGCAAAGAGCTTAGCTATGGTGACGTTTCCGTTACGCTTACGAAACAGTTCGATCTAACGCACTGTACCGAACGCTCGCTACGAATCACCATGCTCGGTTCGGACTATTCGCTCACGGTGGCGCTGCTACAGCCGAAACTGTGGTCAAAAAACAGTCCCGAACAGATACTGGGCGTGGCGCAAAATCTAATCGACTCTTACCGGCAGTACAATCAGGAGCAGAAGCTACCACAGTTGAGCCCACTCGTTCTGAACTGTCTTAACGGAACGGATCGTTCAAGTTTGGTGACGATTGCGATCGTCACCATTCTGGCCACGCAAACACGCAAGCCCCTTCTGATTAGTAAGTGGACGCACCGGATGCAACGAAATCGTGGGGTTCTAACTTGACTTCTTATAACCTTTTCGTTCTAGACGTTATCGATATTTGGTACCGGATCTGCTGCCAACGGAAGGGTGCACTACGCGATCCGAACCTGATACAGCTTTCCTATCAGATAGTGTTGAACAACGGACACGGTATACTGAACAAACGTAAGCATTCGAGACATTGAAACGTAATCGATTTAAACATCGTTTTTTAGAGAGTTTGCTATTGCGAATAATCAGTGCAATCTGTGAACACGTGATCCCTCGTCTATCATTAACTAACTAAATGGCTTCATATTTTTCCCTCTCGCAACAGGTGGCATACTCACTTCCTACCAGATGAAATCGGCACAGGTAGCGAGCAGCACTGTGAAGGAGGAAGCCAATAATGATCCATTTAAAGATCTGGATCCTCTGTGGAAACTAAAGTAGCGACATTGCAGCGGAAGTGCGAACAAACGGTGATCAACGAACGTGGAAGTGGATAGTGACTTTAGTTGGTTTTGGGAGAGATTCGTTTACATGTTTTGAACGCTGTGATTCCAAACCCGCACGCAACTGATGTTTCCAGTTCCAGCAAGAGTGCAACTAACACTAAATCTCTGTTACAACCGTTTTGGCTATGCGAGGATGTACGGCTATATGTTTTGGCTGCATTTCTTATGTAATTTTCATTGGCGGACAATCGATTCCACTCGGTCGCGCGAAATGCGCTGCATATTTAACTATTGCATTATTATTCCATTTTTATATGAACACAAACTGATGAACACTTTATCGACTATTCCAAATCTATGGACTTTCCCGCGTATGCGGGTTGTGTTATACGTGTAAGGCTATATTTATTTTTGTATCGCTAGAGAAATTCAATTCGGAAAATTGTTCGTATAGTGAAACAGCGAAAGAGAAAATTGTTTATTTTTATTTTTCTTTCAAATAAACCATCTATGTTATTTCTATGCAACGGACATCACCCATCGGTATCACATACATGTAGTTACTTCTACCCCACGCGTCAAGAAACTATCGAAAGAAAAACGCATTACGTCATAAAACAGGACATCGCAGTGTGAAGAGATAGAAAAACATGCCACTCATTATGTTCTTTTCGCATGAACGCAAACGTGTTGACGGACAGCGTTTTAAATCTACCCGGACACTATAGGGGGAAGGGGGTTGAAGGCTTGACCTGTGACAAACTGGCCTTTAAAATAAAGGCTTGAAGTGCGCCCACCCCTATCCGCGTTCCGAATCGCAACCTAGCAACCTTTCTTGTCCATAAATATGTATTTATGACGGGAAGTAGAAGAAGCAGCGCGGCATAAATGGTTCGTAATTATCGGGCAAAAAAATGCGACAAGAACCCCTAAAACTGCGTTCAAGGATATGCAGGATGTGTCTTTTTCCCTGGTTTCATGAGCGCTACGGATGCATAGACGGAAAGGATGCAAACTGCTTTTATTTTTTCCCCTTCTTTCGCTAGGATGTGAGGTAAAAAGTACAGCTTCCTCACGCTTCTCTAGGAAACTTGAGTGAACTTAACAATTGTGGGACATAAATAAGTTCGTATAATTATATAACATTTTCTGTTTTTTGCTATCCACTGTTCTTATTCTAATTTGAAATTTATTTTACTAATGATTTGATATTATTTTTATATTTTCTTCAACATTCAACTTTTTTTTCTAGGATTTATGTTTTTCATAATCTGTCTATTGACATTCCTCGTTTTATTTAATCGTTGTTGAGATTTTTTTATAAAATCTTATTACCGTACCGGTTGTATTATGAATTGCTCCACCAACGAAGGTCCTGTGGCGCAATGGATAACGCGTCTGACTACGGATCAGAAGATTCCAGGTTCGACTCCTGGCAGGATCGAATAAGTACGGGGAAAAACCCAAACCGCGCGAGAACACACACACAACACACCCGTTTTTATGTTTTTATGTTTTTTCGCTCCATGTCGTAAAACATTTTTTTACAGATAACATCTTCTACCCAAGGTGGTTAAAAATAACATCGATAAAAACGCTCACTGTATGAACACTTTTCCATTTACCCAACACGGCGCAAAGCATGCGGCGTTCTCTCTTTCTCTCGTTGGGTTTCGCTCGCTTTCTATCTCTCTCTTTCTTTTTGACACACGCCTTAGTTCTCGTGCAGTGTGTCTCTTGTCGAAACGCGCGGGCCTTTTATTTCTCAGTCCGTTTCGCGAACACGCGGCCGTCTTCGCGAGTGTTCCCAGATCAAAGATTGCTGTAAGACGCGACATCTTGTTTGTGTCGTGCCTTCTGGATAGGATTTTAGCGTTGATGTTAGCAAATTCCGGAGGTGTATTAAAAACGGTCTGTGACCAGTGTAAAAAGTTGTGTGTAATGAACCAGCGTTCGCAAAGAGGTACCTACTACTGCTGATCGGTTACGTGATAGCGTGTGAACACGAAACAAACTTAGCAAAAACCACCGCCAAGAAAACTACTCGACCGTGCACGGTGCGTTCTCCTGTGAAATTACTACCAAAGTGTGAAAGTGTGATCTTTGCGTCCCTTACCGCAATGCAATGAGCAACAGTAGCGCGAAGGAACCTTTGAACACCACTTGATTACAGGTGAGTTTTTGTAGTAGATTTACACAAGTTTCAACTCGCGACCTTCCCAGTGCAAACGCGTACCGAACAAAAGATCCAAACTCCGTGCTGGTGTTGGTGAGGAAGAGCATGATCGCTTTCGCTATCATTCAATGGGCGCTGCTGTGCGCGAAGATTTTGAGGTCAAGATTGAGAGCGCATCATCCGTTCGAGCTCCACAGAAAACAACTTCGCCCGAGAGATGCCTGTGGCATCTTCTGTCTTGTGTTGTGTGCGCCAGTTCACGCTCGCCACTCCACAGCTGTGTTGTGTTGTTTTGCTTGTTTATTGCAACACACCGGCCCGATCGACACCGTGGTACAGTGGCCAACGGAGGAAGAAAGGTGAAGGGCGATCGATCGGTTTCCCACCGTACCGTCTGAAGATGATGCGCCGATTCTTCTCATTGGATTCATTCGCGGAGGTTTGGGATGCAAAAACTAACTTCAAGTTCGAACATTCTTGTGGGGAAAGAGTCCACTGATATTATTAAATTAAAATTCGCTCAGATCACTTTCAGTTCAGCGAAATTGTCACCCTTATCTTGCATCCCGTGTCTGTCGATAAACGGTTCCATTTGTTTACACAGCTGCACCATTTCAAGGAAACACCGCTGCGCCACATTTACAAATTTTCTCAGCTGATTGAAACGATCCGTGTGGCAGCGTGTGAGTGTGTGTACGTGTGATCGATCTGATCGCGTTTTTCCTTTGTAATTGTACGCGTTTAGCCGTCGTCAGTGGGGCATGCTTTAGGTTCGCAAAAAGTTTAGTCGATTGTTCATTTTGTGTAGTTTGTTTTGTGAATTTTTATGGTTAACGTTACTTGATTGTAACAAGATGTTCTGCATTTTGCGGGCTGAATGGGCTGACCTTTGACAAATTGCTTAAAATAACAGTAGCTTCAATTGCGATCATATGTTGGATCAAAATGCTACGTTAGTAGAAAGCCAGATCTGTATAAAACACTGCCTGCACATTAAACAGTTAACAACTTTTGCGATACTCCAACCGTTCACCTTCGTCCCATTTAAAAATGCCTTCCGCCATTCCAACCAAAATGACCCGCCTCCTTCGTACGCCAAGTTCCGCTCTCCGCCCCTTCCCCTTTTCACTTTATTAATGGAGCATTTGTTTCGTACCGCCGGGAAACTAGTTCTCATATTGCTCCCCCACCCCTCGATTCGCACGCGCATGAAACGTAAACCCGGCTCGGTATTGTGGTGCATAAAATTGCATTTCGAGTGGAAAGGTATTGGTGGCGATGTTGTTTTTATGTAAGCGTAAGGCAAATGAACTATTTTCACCATACTCTTTGCCTTACCGGTTGGGTGGCTGCTCTGAGCAAAGAATGATAAGAACGCATTATTGGCGGCATCATTGTGCGGGGATTTTCGGTCACGTTGGCGGTGCTGTGGTAAAATCGCGCCGGTTTGCTTTGATTGATTGAAACGTGTAGATACGGATGAGCTGCAGCGGGCGGATGAAGCTTCCAGTTTGCAGCGCCCACAGCAGTAGCTTCTGTCGCATGAGATTGAATTTGAGGATTTGCGATAAGTCACAGCCTGTTTAATGCGGAGGGATGGACCGGTAAATGAAGTGGGAGCCAGAGAAATCGAGAGAAAAACAAGCCTTCGACATTTGACCGGACGCCCTTGAAACTGTCACCGAAAACTATGCAGCGTGTTGTACAAAGCTTGATATATGACTATGCTGTTAAAACACATTGTGCCCACAAATGAAAATGCAAGAAATGTTCGAAAACCTTAAATTTCTTTATTCGTCACC
>JXWZ01006327.1:0-34285 GCA_000956215.1 Anopheles farauti No. 4 | reverse complement strand
TCGAGCGCTTGTCTGAACAAACGTTGTTGTTACTGGCTGTGTTGTGTTTTGGTTAGTTTGAGTGGGGCACTGCTGTGTAATTGGTATTCTATTTTGGAATAAATAGAAAACCCGCCAGAGTAAATTACTTTAGTGCAGTTGCTGCAAAAGGTGTGTTGCAATTGTCCGACGCACCATCCATCCGAAAGTTAGCCCGGTGCAGATTGTGATTCGCGGGATTCCCCTCTCGGTGTAAGCGGATGTGTATTGTGTAATCCTGTTTGACTTGCAGCAGCTGATGAGCGTTTTTTGTTTGTTTTTTTTTTTTATTATTAATTAGAACTAAGAAAGTTAGTTCCAGTACTTTCTACCTTTACTCATAGTGCACTTCGTCATGCAATAATGTTGCATCAATCTTGCCTGCTTCTCGACATGCCGGGACCGGTTTCTACCTTTCTGCTTTTCTTTTCCTCGCAGCATACGATGTACTGCCTACGCACAGCATGCCAAATCGCACGTACTTCACCGGGCGTTTCGCGATCGACGACGATGCTGCGATCACGTAGCACGCGCCGGCCGTTCAGTTCGCAGCAAATGGAACCGAAACCAAACCCGCCAACGAAGACCACTCCAGCAGCCGGCAACACCAATGGCTCAAACATCAGCTCCCACACCCACTCACCGAATGCGCTGGAGAAGCGTATGCTGGTCTTTACGAAGCGCTACAAATCCATCGAGGAAGTGCCCAACTTTATCAGGTACGGACTGTTTTATTCGCTGTGAAAATGTTGAAACAACTGCTCTGTCGCCGGCAGCCAGGAAAAGATGGAGCGTGTACGCAACCAGATGCGCATCAAGATTGCCAACTACATGATGATCGCGACCGCTATCGGTTGTATCGTGATGGTGATGAGTGGAAAGAAGGCACAGGAGCGTGGTGAATCCGTCGCCCAGATGAACCTAGACTGGCACAAGGAGTACAACGAGAAGGCTCGCGCCGAATACGAAGCACAGACGAAGAAGTAACACTACCCTATAACATTGGGAGAGCATCAAACAACCGAAAGCACGGCAACGATCTTTCCAAAAACAGAAGTCTCTTTCACGTGTGATGTCGTTTTGTTAAAGTGAGTTATTTTTGTAAAGTGTTGTTGTGTTGGGGCTATCGCTACAACATGGTGTAAATATACACAACCGATCCAAGCATATTGGTACACTTTATTCGCTTACACCTAATCCAATGTTGAAGTGTTGCTGGTGGCTTTGCGAAGCTACAGTTTAGTACAAAGTAACCGTCTCGATGCTGTACCACTGACTGGAATCGCGTACCGATTCTTGCGCGTTGCGCTGCATCATGTGACGCAACGTAGGGGCAAGCGAATTTAGCTGCTTTATCATGCCGACATGCGACTCGACAATATCCAGCATCCGTTGTACCAGGGCGCGTACCGACTCCTCGGTGGAGAGAATGAACTGCTGGTAGTGTGAATCGATCAGCACCATGATCCACTGCACCGTCTGTTCGTCGCTGTCGAAGTTTTCCACGGTGTGCAACGTTTCGCTCAACGTTGCCAGCGGATCGACCAGCAGGTACTCGAGGTGCTGCAGCAGCTTCGTGACGGTGACGAAATCGAGCTCTTTGCGCGCGCACGGAATCAACGCGGTTCGATTGAAGCTACACGAAAGAACCACATTCAACAGGTCACGGTGCGAAGGATGGTTGGCCTGTGCCTCGACCATAATGTCTTGATTGGGCAAGTCGGTATGTTCGCTGGCAGGGATTTTAAATTTTCCCCCTGAAACGACGGATTCTTCCATCGGCTCGTCGATGCCGCTGTCATCGTCGGTTCCCAACGACAACGCATATTTCAGTGCACTTACAATGGTCCGCTCCGAGATAACCGAATAACGCTTAAGGCATTTGGCCAGATCTTCCGTAAGACTAGCCTGTATTAGCCACGGGACTACCTTGTCGCAGATTTCCATCTCCGAACAACCGGACCGCTCCAACTCTTCGAGCGTGATTTCAAACTTTTCACTCAGCATCAGCGGCCCCAACGAGAGGTCGGCATTGGTGAACAACTTTATCTGTACCATGTCGTCGGGCAGCTCGGGACACTCCACCACATCGACGGGGAGTGTCTGTCGGTACGCGGTACGCAGCACTTCTTCGAACTCAGGCTCACCGGTTAATCGGTGCGGTGTCATCGTATCCTCCGCCGTCGACCCATCGTCCTCATATTCGTCTTCACCGACATTCTTATGCCCTCCGGACGCGCCTATCTCACTGCGCATCTCATCGAAAGCGTAGACGTCGAAAAATTCGCCCTCCTCGTTGATGCTTTCGTCGTCGATCGTGTGCGACAGATCGAACGTGCGCTGGCTACCGATCATGTCGGCCAGTTGCTCCTTGCTGATTTTAAACGGCACAACGGCCAATGTCTGCCCGAACGCGAGCAAAATGTTGCTGTCGACCACCCAGAATCGGGACGCGTGGAAGTGCACCTTGAACAGCTGCTTTGCCTGGAACACTTTGAACTGCACGTTGAACAGAACCAACATTGCGCCGTCTTGGTTTTTGTTGTTTGCGTACACCGCGACGTAATCCTTGCCAATGCCCGTCATCGAAACGGGTTCCTTGACGTTGAAACTTTGTACCAGCTCGATAAAGTTGCCCACACCTTCCTCGCTCTTTGGCGACTGACCGAGCGAGAGGTGCAGATTGAAGATGCGACTGTCGGACCCTTTTGGAGAGAAGAAACCGATTTATAGCCAACAAATGGTGATGTAACCATCGAATTGTTTTACTTACAAATGCTCAGCAGAGAAGGACCATCGCTTCCGTCCACTACGCATCCACTCACCATCTTCATATCATCGCCATGTCGAACCATCCGCACTCGTTCGATACCTTTCGCCACTTTCAGATCGGCCGGATTGAGCAGCGCGTAGTGAAAGTCCACCGAACCATCCTCCTCTTTGCGCAGGAAGTAGGTTAACAGCGGTGTTCCATTGTCCAGTTCCAGCACCCGGACGTCCCGTATTGTGTGCGTTTTGGGGTCCACGTTGTGGACGTCCCTCTCTGCATCTTGACTAAATTTATGCTCATTTCTCGTTTCTAGTGCACTTTCTAGCGATTCACAGCTTCCGTCGCTATACAAGATCAATGTTTGGCCATTTTCCAGCGTGAATAGGTCCTGTACGGTACGGTACAGTTTGATCTTCTTCACCGTGTTAACGTCGGTGTGATCCCGGTGCCAACAACGAATGTACCGGCCCCCAAACACCGCCACATACTGCTCGGATTTGAAATCGTACACCACTTTACTGCTGAGACGGTCTAGCACGGTCCAGCTGCGTATTTGGCGTTGATTACTAATCTGCAAAATCAGGTTGAAGTAATGGTGATAACATCATTCACGCCATGCATAGCGCATCAATCCAACGTACCTTAACGACCAATATAATGTTCCGCCCGAGCGTGTTGATCACACATCCCGGATCGACGTCCCGTGACAGTCCGAGAAAGTCGTCAATATTATTTATCGGACATAGATTATAATACGCGAGCAATTTGGCCATTTCGAACACAGCGCTTATTTTCCGGTGGGTGTGAAGGAAAACAACGTGCTTTTTGTTTGGGAATCTCACGTGCACGCATGTGAGCGAGTGTGTGCGTGCTTGTTTTGACAGTGTACGCCATGACACCTGCGAGCCGTTTGTAAACATGTCAAACGCGCGCGAGCCAAATGCTTGACAAATGTCAAACGAGTGTGCGAAAATATTCGTACAAATAGTGGGAAATAAGCGTGAATCGCTGAATGTTTTGATAAATTGTGTTTTTAGCAGTATTTTATTGGTTGTGTTACATAAAACTTGCACGAAAATACGTCTTCCTAGGTACGTTACCGTGTACGCGCCGTAACTGTGTTTGACAGATACTGTGTACGTATTGTAAAGGAATATCGGATCAACCGCTGCTGCTGCTGTCCGCTGCTCGGTGAAACTCTTCTAGCGTGTGTTCCACGGGAGGGTAAATCAATCCGTTTTTAGCTTGACTTATTTCAACATCCGTGCCGGGTTGTTGTACTGCGTGCTGGTTCTTAAATCGTCTCAAGATGGGTGGCAAGCGTACGAAAGGAAACACCAAGGTAAGCGGAGTGACGTGTACACGGAATCTGCTGATAGTGTACCGCGGTGGCGAGCTGTTGGTTCGATTTCACCATCTATGCTAATCGATGAATTGCTTTGATTTACTCCTGCAGCCATCGAGCAGTGGTCGCAGTGCGGAACTGCTCGGTACGTCCGTACCGACGTTGTTCGGTTTTGCCGCATTGGACAGCACCAGCATGCCGGTCGTGCCCGGGTTCGTACAGATCGACCCGAACCACAGCGTGGACGAGCTGGACCCAACGCTCGATGATACGCTGCAGATCGTGCTGCGCAAGATGCTGAAGAAGGATCCGACGACCAAAACGAAAGCCCTGCTCGAGTTCACCGAACTGATGAAAAATGCCGAACTGGAGGTGGTCAAAGCGGTCCTGCCCTTCTGGCCCCGACTGTTCGTCAATCTGTCCACCGACGCGGAGCACCGGGTGCGCGAGACAACGCAGCAAGCGCAAGCGGCCATCGTAGCGCGGGCGGGGAAAAATATCGCTCCATTTCTGAAACAACTCGCTCCGGCCTGGATTTCGTCGCAGTACGATACGTACGCACCGGCCGCTAGTACGGCACTGCAATCCTTCAACAGTGCCTTTCCCCCGAGTAAAGTGAGCGAAGTGTTTGTGTTCTGCGAGAACGAGATTCTCGATTACTACACGAAAAATCTTACCATCCACACGGCCATCACGCTCAGCAATCCAAAGTGAGTGACATTCACGGTGAAAGTGTTCCTTGTGGTGTAATGAAATCCATATTCCCTTCCCTCTGTAGATCGCACACGCCGGAAGAATGCGAAAACAAGTATCAGCGAGTGCTCATCTCCAGCCTACGGGGCTATGCGCTCTACCTTGCCCGAATCCCGGTAGATAGTTTGAAGAAATCGTCCGAAAAAAATGCCACCTTACTCGAGAGCCCCAAGTTTTGGACGTACCACAAACACAAAACGGCCGCTATTAGGGCCGCTTGGTTCGAAGCTGTATCGGCACTGCTCCAGTACGCACCGTTTCTGGTGGAAAAGCACCAGGCACAGGTAACGACCAGTGTGTTTCAGTTCCTGGACGAAACGGATCCGACGGTTGTGACGCACGTCTGGAGCTCGATCGTGCTGATTCAGGCCAATCTGCGCGACTGGCACACCCATCTCAACTTTGACAAGGCGGTGTTTCCGAAGCTTTGGAAGCTACTGAAGAGTGGCGGTGCCGGCAACGCCAGTTGCGTGTACCCGCACATGCTGCCGCTTGTGTCGGGCTTTACGCGCCAGGTGCTCGGTGCGGAACGGTTGGCCAAATTCCACAACCTTTTCTTCGAAAGCATGAACGAAGGACTGCAGGCGGTTCAGTCAAGCCGGTCGGACGTTTCGGCCGTTTCGCAGGCGTACTATGAAGCGTTCCAGTACGTGGTGCTGCAAGCGCTACGCGAAGAAGAAAGATCGGAAGCGGAACGCGAGGAGTTTTGCATGACGCTGCTCGAACAGCATCTTATCGGGGTGATTGGGTGGTGCATAACGAGTGAGGCGGCATGTGGAAAGTACGTGTTTCAGAACATGGCCAACCTGCTCGATCACTGGTGTCAGCACAGTGGTACGCACCAGCTATACGAACGGCTGCTGGTAACGTTCTGGGAGCGACTATACGGTGTGGTGAAGCAGAGTGTCGATTGCAAAGAGAACGCGGCCAGCATCACGGAGTCGCACATCGATCTGGTGCAGAATTTACGGCGAACGTCACACAAGCGGGTCAAATTTGCCGTGGAAAACCCAGCCACCGATGCCTTGGACGGTGGAAACTGTCCGCTGACGAGTGGTGACCATGCGAGCCGGTTCGAAAATCAGCTTCAGCTGTTGGTTTACAGGATTTGTCAGCTTTACATCGCGAAAATCAGTGTGGACCGCGACCAGGGGTACATACTGCAGTTGGAGTATCTGGTGCGCGCATTCCAGTGCCGGGAGTTGTTCGTGTTTCTGGCGCACGGCAGTGAAAACATCAAGTGTCTGTTTGATCCGTTCGCACGGTGGTTGCAGGATACGAAAACGCAGTCCGAGTACGTGGTGGAGCTGATCATGATCCTGTACAAATATCTAACCGCCGAGGACCGGTTGGCTCTGCTGAACAAATGGATAAAGGTACGTGCTCGAGTGCAATGGGCATTCACCTTGTGTGGGCATTCATTCACCAAAAAGACACACGCCACAGTGATTTATGTCGTCGAAACGGCACACGATGCAGAAGGTTATTGGTCCCATCGAAAAAATCAGTCTTTATGGCATCGCGTGCATCGTCTTCCATTTATTTGCCTACATACCGTACCGCCTGCTTGGTGGTAATGTGCCAATCTAGTAAACTGCCAATAACGAGTATGTCCTTTTGGCGTCGTAGTCTTTGTGCCGTGCGAATACACGATATTCAATAACGTTTTTCGCAAAGGTTAAAGTTTCTTTTTGATGCAATGCTTCCCTGGCGAGGAAGGTACGGTGATTGCGTGTGTTATTTTCGTTGCCTAGGGTAACCTTTTCCGTGGATAGAGAAGTTTATGAATGCCGCATAAATTGTAAAAAGCGAATTGAAATGTCGGTTCACGTAGAACTGCGTTATGGGATTGTACAATTAAATGTATTTTTTAGTATGTTTACTATGCAAGCTCGTTTTTGTTATGTGGAATATTTTTTGAAACTCACTCGTTTTTGTTTAGTCAATTTAGCCAGAAACCATAAACACATTTGAAAAAAACATCATTAAGATAATTATTAAACTTAATAAAAATAAAAGGACTATGTAATTATAACAATTTCAATTATATTTCCAGATGTCCAACAAAACCGTCCAGTGTTGGATCATTCTCCGTGCGCTCAGTCATCCCCTCTGTCAGGAACCGAACATCAAGCTCTTTCTTTCGCAGCCGGAAGTGTCCAGCAACATCATCGACTGTGCCGTCGGTGTCGCCAGCGGAAACACGAAGGACAACATGATACTGCTGCAAAAGTGTTTCTTCGTTGCCAGCAACGGCGAAATACTTATCGATGCGGACACCTGTAGGAAAATCATCGACACCGTCACGGCACCGCTGCGTGACGCGACCAAGCAAGAACTGCACGATGGGTGCATTAGTTTTCTCGCACAAATTATGCCCGTCATCTGCACCGATGCCCGGTTAACGGAGCTACATCGGACTCTGTTCTGTACGCTGTTCGATTTTAGCGTCCAGAGCGTTGTCAGCGATCACCTGTCGGAGGACACGCTGTGGGAGGCTACGACAGCCTGGCAGGATGCACTGTCCGGTGAAGACATTGAGCTGGATGGTTCACTCGTCGCCCGGTGCGTCAGTACGATCGACGAACGGTTGCTTACGCTCGCTGCCGGTGACGTGTGCGACGACGTGCTGAGATTGGTGGAAAAGGTTTCAGAAAATGTGGCCAAATTAGTAGCGTGTGCGACAGAATCAACTAAACACGATAAACCGATACGTTGCCAACAAGTAACGTCCATGTTGAAGGAACTGTTCGAAAAACGAACCGTCGAAGAGCGTAGCCAAACGGAGGAGGTGGCTGCCCTGGCGGAGTACATCGAGCTGGTGCAGGGACGCCTTATCACGAAGCAGACACAACAAACCACAGCGCCAGCGTTGACGAGGGAACAATTTGTGGGGTGTTTGAAAAATTCCCTCGTACGAGCGCTCTGTTCGGTAAGCATCGCGTTGAAGCTGTCTTGTAAAGCGAAATT
This sequence comes from Anopheles farauti No. 4, assembly GCA_000956215.1. NCBI lineage: Eukaryota > Metazoa > Arthropoda > Insecta > Diptera > Culicidae > Anopheles > Anopheles farauti No. 4. The sequence goes on along the minus strand of JXWZ01006327.1, from coordinate 26,429 downwards.
GAAACCAACGCCAGTTAAAAACGATACGAACACGGAGCGAATGGAAGTGGATCAGACCGTCGAACGGGAGGATGAAATGGATGTGGGTGAGGCATACGAGGATGACGATGGAAACGATGAGCTGTGGATCATGCAGTCGTGGCCGGAACTGATGTACGAACGGGTGCTGTCTGTGATATATTTAGCCACCGTCGGTGATACGATCCTTTACACCACAGAAAAGGTGTGTATAAAAGTCCGATGAAGTGTTTTTTTTTGTTTAGTTAAATATGTTAATTTGCCTTTCAGTTAGAAACAGTCGTCGAATGCTTAATACTCGCGATTCAGGAGAAGCTCACGCTTCTGCTGCGTAACCTATCGAGCGACACGGTACAGCAAATCAAGCAGCGACTGTTTTCCCTTGCGAACGAGCGCGGCATGCTGTGGGCAAAAAGTCTGACCGTGCTGCTCGTAACCGATCAGTACCGTGATGAGGAAAACGGCCCGGTACTGCTGTACGAGGATGCGTCCACCATCGCCAACGACAGTGAGGAGCTGGTGGCGTACATCAATATTCTACAGGTGGGCTCGTCAAGTACATCTTTCACGTGAAATAGTGCTAACGTTGTGGTTTTATTTTGTCAAACAACAGTCACTGGCTCCCAAAATGAAACAAAAGTGTCTTCCGGTCGGGCCGAACCTTTTCGAAAACTATTTCGACATACTGGTGAAACTTTCCTCCGCACGTTGCCTGATCGAGAATCATTTTGCCGCGAATTATATGGAGCTGTGCGAGCGTCGTATCATCGGCAACAGTTTGATCGTGCTCCACGAACTCATCACCCGGCAGACAGCCAATAAAATGTTGCTGTATAATCGGTATGATTGGTGTCCGATGTCTTTGCCATTTTCCATATGATTTATTTCTTTATTTTTGTGTAGTGATCTTACGCAAGCGGACGAAGGTAAAATTTTCCTTGACATCGAGGTGGCGAACGTGTTGACGGTAGTGCTGCGCCACTTCCCTGCCGAGCTGGACATCACCAAATGGGACTTTATACGAATTGCGCTCAGCTCGTGGACGCTTTCCGCATCGAAGAGCTTTTCGCATTACCGTACGCACAATGTAAGGCGAGAGTGTGGTCGGTTCGTTGGAATAGTTTTTTTATGTATACATTCTCGCCCAAAACAGATTTCCCTATTCATTGCGGCGCTGTTCAGATCGTTTCACGGTTTAATGCAGCACTTTGCCGTAGAGCGAAAGCGAAGCTCCTCGGAGTTGCTCACGAACGTGATCGAGGAGTGGGACAATGTATTCGCGAAGGACGTGCATCTGGTGCTGCTGAGAGTGTTCGTTGGGATTGTGAATGCATTAGGTAAAGTTTTGCTTGTAATATTGTGCTCTCGAATGGCTCCTAACCGTACTGCAAAATTACAGACGAACAGAGAAAATCGGATCACTATTTCATCGAAAGCATATGCCCTTACGTTGAGGCGATTGATTTTACTTACGTGCTGAAGGTAATACTCCTGTGTTGCGGCTCCCTGTAAAACTGTCGTTTTAAATCCCTTCTCTTCGATGTCGTTTTGTTTCAGGCAAACAAACTGGACTCGAAAACATCGCTCGACGATCTCGTCACGTTCGCTCTCACCAACGTTCGACACTGGAACAAGCGCGTCCGGTACGCAGCCACCGCAATGCTTAAGGCGCTCTCAATAGGATTGATCCAGCGCGATCTCGATCAGCTGCTGAAGCGTTCCGAATCTTCTGATGCGCAGCAGAAGGGTGGCGAACCGCTGCCGGAAGATAGCTGGCATCTGTTGCATCGCTTCGATCTTGAGCTTGACCTCTATCACGAGCTGTTGGGTGAGTTTGTCGCCGATTACAACTACAAGCCGGCGGATGCGACGGATACTGTGGTGGCAAAGGAATCGGTGGAAAGGGAAAGTGTGCAGGAAATTCGCTTCCACGCTCTGTCCTATCTGCTGCTGTGGGACTGTATTCTCAGTATTTGTGCCAAAGCGCCGGCCGAGCTGCGTTCGATCTACGCGTCGTGGATATCTCGCAATAATCTCGAACAGGTAAGGCAACCCAGTACAACAAATAATCAGAAAAGTATTAAAAGCCTTACGGCCATAAATCAACTTGTCACCGAAGTGAGTGTGCCAGACGCTTTAGCCTAATTAAGCCTTCCTTCCAATCTTCACAGCTTTTGTTGCCAGTGCTCTTTAAGCTAATGCCACAAGAAATACTTCGCAATCCGGATTCCTGTGCCGTGTACGGGCAAGCGATGTTTTCTAGCATGGAATGGACTCAAATTAAAAGTAAGCAACTTTTATTAACATTTATTAAGATTCGATACGTTTTAAGTCGATTGTTGTGGTATCTCTTCTTCCGAGTTTTCTCCTGGGTTCCGTGGGTCGTTCGGAATATTTTCGATGACCGTAATTTGATCTTCGTCCACCGATTGGTCTACATTTTCACCGTCAAGATCCATCGGAGTGCTAAATGTGTCATAGTCGCGTGAGAGGGATTTCGAAGTTTTGCTTTGTATTTCTTCAATCGTTGAATTACTTCGATATTTCGACTGTTCGCCTATGCTGTTGTTTATATTATGTACTTTGCCATTCTCTACCGTAAGTATGACTTCGTCTAAGCATTCATTTATTAACTCAAGCGAAAGAATCGACAATGGCTCTAGATGCTCCCAATTGTCATTCTCAAGCTGCATTTCGAACACGCTCGAATTGACCGAAACGAATGATGTCGACTTGCGTACGATGGAGCAGGATTTTTGACCGGCAACGAACGTAACTCCAATCGTTTGCATCATCCGCCATATCCAGTGGCCCACCTTTTCGGAGAATTCAACGTAAAATTCATCTATTGCGTCGTGCCTTTGGGCGTTGTCGTTTGATGTAACAGGGACGGGTCTATTCAAAAGTCGGTAGATACATTTCAGCAGAGTTCGAGCGATTTGCTTAGCATCCTCTTCCAGAGGAGCAGGTCGCTCGAAAAGATAGTAATCGCTCACCATCGTGGATAGCTTCTTCATCATTTTCTTCAGCAGTTCCACTTCCCACCGACGGATGTTCTTCAGCAGCTTTCGTTCCTGCTTGGCTCGATGGCGTCTCCACATGGTATCGTCCGCGCGTTGCTGCCTTGCATACCCGATCGATTCCGATATTGTGACAAACGGTTCCGGTTCCAGCAGATTTTGCAGGTGCTGCTTCTGTTTCGCGGAAAGTTTGGATGCATATCGTGCCAGTGTGGACCTGACGTGAGTTGGTCCGGGGCGGGCGAGCGTTTTGATGCGGTTCGTTATTGATGGCAGTTTGCGGACGACGTAGTGTGGACGTTTTTCAAGGTTCTGAAACTTTAAATGATCAATTATCACAGATCAGAATGTTCCTAAATGTTCGTCTACTTACCACTTCTTTTGATTTGTATATGAGTTCAATGTGGTCAGCGCGGTTTAAGGCTTCGCGATCCAGAACGAAATGTCCACTGTGAGCACATTCCTTGTACTTTGGTGGACTCGGATGTACCAATTTTTGCACCGTAGGCTGCGGTCGTTTTTCATGCGATCGGAGTACAGCTTGTACACTTCGCCTTTCGAATCTTTCTCGTGCCCCTAAACGTACTTCATCTACCAATGATGGACCTGATCCCAATGTCGGTAGTTCCTCAGGAAATAATTCATAAAGGGTTGACTTATTCCGGTCCATGTTTGTTTTCTTTCCAATTATGTTTCAAAACAAATATAAAATCGCGAATCGATTTAAGATTTTAAATTTTAAACCGTGCTGATTCCAAAACTATGCTTACTACGTTTTTTGTTTGTACCACTTGCTCGACTCCTACTAGATCCCAGCACAAAGCTTGAACGCTACGCCTGCCATCTGTATTCGCAATCGCTGCGCCATCTGCCGGTCATCGTGCGACGCTGGTACAACGGGCTAAACCATCGGCATTCAGCAACCGTGGGTAAAATAACGGCCAATTCCGTGTCGGGACTGCTGTGCCAGGAAGAGTTCCAGGCGCTGATGGAACGGAAAGATCGCCAGGACAACATGCAGATCAAGGTACACTCGGCCCTGCGCCAGGTAATGGCGTGCTACACGATTGACGAGGCGAAACTGGAGCTGGTAATAACGCTGCCAAACAATTTCCCACTCGGTGCGGTAGTGGTTGAGGGTGGAAAACAAATCGGTGGTCGGTTGCAGTCGCGCCAGGTCGTCATGCAGCTGTCTATTTTCCTAACGCATCAGGTAAGGCTTGACGGATAAATCAACCTGCTGATATTAGTGATATTAAATACTCATCTCACCGATTCCCAGAACGGCTCCATCTACGACGGGCTCTCGCTTTGGAAGCGTAATCTGGATCGCAAGTTTGAGGGAGTGGAAGAGTGCTACGTCTGCTATAGCGTTATCCACCAGGACACCTGCCAGCTGCCGAAGCTTTCCTGCAAAACGTGCAAGAAAAAGTTCCACGGTCCGTGCTTGTACCGGTGGTTCAGCACGAGCAACAAATCGACGTGTCCCATCTGTCGCAACATATTCTAAACAACAGGGAGCGGCTGAGTATAATTTTGGTTTTGTTTTGCACACGAGGGTAGAAACCGTTTTCAGCACATTCGCAATAAACCGAAGCGAAACGAAGCAAAACGAAAGCCAGCAGCAGTTAAGCTAGTTGGATCGTGCGCGAATTGCAAGATGCCTTTATTTAAGTCATTCTGAGGTTGTAGAATAATCGAACAATGCGAAACAATAGTTGTAACCCTGTTTGACTACGAATTATTTGCGACTGTCGTGCGAATCCAATCGTGATAATATGACACCCGCGCGTACGCATCCGGGAAGCCCTGGGCGCACGGTATGCCGAAGTTGACCACACCGACCAGCTTGCCCTGGTACACGAGCGGTCCACCGGAATCACCCTGCAACGAAACATATTCTGTAAAGCTACACCAGCACCGGTAAGCAACCTTCCCCTTTTCACTTACATTGCATGCACCTTCACCACGCTTCGTGAGCGTGCAGACATGGCCAATGTCCACTTCGCCTGCGTTACCGTGCAGCCGTTTGCACTCCTCGTACGGCACGTAGTCCAGGTCGATCGTTTGGAGATTGTTGGGAATGGGACCACTGGTGGACAACAGACCCCATCCAGTCAGCGTGAGCGTTGCATTGTCCGGCAGCTCGCGGTAAGAATAGTCGATCGGTTGGACGAGATCGTCGTACTGGAGTGTCGACTTGAGCTTCACGAGCGCGATGTCGTTGTGGAAGGCGGGTGTGTTGTAGCGACTGTGGACGAAGAATCGCTCCACGGAGTACCGTTGGCCGCCTGTGTCGAGCAGATTCGTTCCGACGAGAACGTGGATCATTTTCGTCGGCATTCCCTGCACACAGTGTGCCGCGGTCAGGACCCACTCGCGGTCGATGATGGCACCGCCACACGAATGGCCAAACAATCCCTGAAGCGACACTTGGAACGGCACGGACCCGGGCGCGGCCTCGGTACCACCGACGACTCGGCTTTCCGGTGGTCCTTCTTCTATCGGCGTGGGATGTGCTGTAACGGAACGATTTCTTCGGCTAGGATTAAGACCACCTATGACGAGTATGCATTCTTACCCGTTGTGATACACAAAACGGAAACGAATAGTACGAAAGATTTCATGTTCGGTTGCCTACGCTGGACTTGCTGGTAACTAATGCGTGGAATGCAAAGTTCTGTTCTTATTTATACCACACTGTCCGACTAACGAGGCGTTGCAGGTTTTATCGATAGTGAAAATAGAAGTGCTGACACGGATTTACAGCACAGTGGGATCAAGTGTCGGAAGGACAACCTTTCTAGAGTTCAAGTGGCTAGTAACACTTGATACTGCTTGGGCTTTGAAGCCGATCGTTCCAGATATATTCCCCCGGAGCATAAGTTTTTGTACTAGAGGATTTATGGTACAAATTTGTGCTTTTTCTTATAGCGATTCTTCGTTATTGTAAGTAAAATCTATGCCTCAAATCATCGTCGTCATACATTGTTCATGTTCTTAACGGTACATTCCATTATAAATATTCACTTATCAACTAGCTTTTAAGCAGGGCTTCCGAGCTTCAGCAGCGGATAACCGCGATACAATCTACGGTTATTATGATAAGAACCAATTCAAATCACATAATACGTCTACTTCAACGCTCTACGTAGAGAGGGCGGCTGTATTTGGCTCACCTCACATCACAAAGGTGGAGATGTGCGTTTATTTTTTCACCCAAAGACTCCCTTGTTCGCGTGTCCGCCACGGGTGCGTGATAAATCATCTTATCGGCAACCTGTCGCGATGAATTGGGTTATTTATTGGAACAGCTGATTGGTTGATTCTTTTCGTCAATTTAAGAAGTACGAAGGAGATGTGTATGGGATGAAGAAGTTGTGTTTTATTGCATGTTTTGCTTGTCGGCGGGCTGATGTTGTAAACAGCTAAAATGTGCACTCGGTTAAAAAAATAACTAAAACGCCCAAGACACGGCTACGTCAGCACCGTGATCCTTCCATCCAAGCCTTGAAACACGGGCGAACGATCGCGGACGTAGTTCTCGAACGCCTCTACATCGACCGGTCCGGTTACCTTCCGCTGGCCGTAGCGTTCGAACATGGTAAACCCGTCGCCACCGCCGGCAAGGAAAGAGTTCGTGATGACGCGATACTTCCGGAACGGTTGCACCGGCTCGTACTTGGGCACGTCGCAATCATGACACAGCACATCGAGCGCAAGCACCCGTTCGCCGGCCGGGTTGGTGACGTTGTACAGTACGCGCAGTCCGGACACCTGCAGCATGTTAGCACCGTTGAACCGATCCTCGTCCCACGACTTCTCAACGCTGTACTCCAACAGCTCGATCAGATGGTCACCGCGCATGTCGAAGCAAACGAGCGCATTCTCGAACGGCAGCACCTCGATCAGGTTCTTGAAGGCAAGATCTGTGGCGTGGTGGGGAAAGGGGGATGGGGTAATTTTACTCTTTTAAGGTCTCTTGAACAACTCGCACAACTCACCTCCACGGAACAATCCGACACGAATACCACCGACAGCCAGTACGGCCACCGCACCGTACGTCCACTGGCCGGGTTCGGCACGTGAAACGAACGCCGCCACCATCGAGTCCGCAATGAGACTGCCGAGATTACACTCCCCGAAGCCGCAGCTAGCCTTCTGTAGATCGACCGCTGTCGAACCGATCTTCCGATTGCCGATCTCGTCGACTGCCACCTTCCACGGGAGTAGCGCCGCGGCAACCGCCGCATCCGGTTCGACCTCATTGGCCAGGTAGATGGGATTACCCTCCCAGCGCTGTATGATGCCCTGCTGGTCGAAGTAAAGGACGATGTCGCCGACGAGTTTTGTGTAGGCGGCAGCCTGCACAATCAGCACCCGGTGTCCGTTCGGTTGCGTTACTACGGTCGGATATTCGGACGCCGGTGTCATCGGTATCGTTGGATGGTCACCCGTGTAGAGGAAGGTGTGCGAATGTCCGCCAACGATAATGTCCACCAGCGGGCCAGCGTTCGCGGCGATCGTGCGATCGACGTCAATGCCACAGTGCGACAGGACGATGATTATGTCGCACCCGAGGCCGGTTAGATGCTCCGCCTCGGCCCGGACCGTCTCGACTTCATCCTCAAAAATCAGATTGCCCGTGTTGGCAATGGTGTCGGTCGTGCTGAGTATAACCCCAATCACGCCGATCCGGCGACCACCGCGCTCCAGCACGAGACTCTTGTTGAACCGATTGAATTCCGGTTCCAGGCTGTTGTCGACGTTCACTAGCAACACCGGTGAGTTGATCGTTTCCAAAAACGGAACCACTCCTTCCACCCCGTTGTCGAACTCGTGGTTCCCGATGGTCTATATCGCGCGGAGAGCGAATAAAGCAAGTGCATTAAAACACCAACTCACCGGTCATTACGTTACACAGCCACGAGATCACCTACCATTGCATCGGCCGGCAGCATGTTCAGAAACTCCGACGTAGCGTTCCACCGGTGGATGTTGTACCACAGCGTACCCTGAAAGTTGTCGCCCGCGTTCAGATAGATCGGATTGGGTCGTTCGGCGAGTAGCTGCTTCACGACCGTCACCGTCCGGGCGTAACCACCGATGCACGTTTCGCCACCGGCCGCATCACACGTCACACTAGCCGTATTAACCTCCTCAAACCGGGCATGAAAGTCGTTAATGTGCACGATGGACAGGGGAAACAGTTCCTGTCCGGTGACCGACACTAGCGCGAACGTCGCAAGCAACCAAACGACCCCGAAACGTGTGAACCGCCCACCGCGTTGACCGAGCCTCATGCTGACCGGGAAGATATGTGTGTGCGCACTTCGCGAAACTCACCGCGAAACTGGTGAGTATGCCGAACCACACTAAGGGTATAGTGTCAACGCTTTTAGCTTTCAAACCTGATCAATAAATGTGCGGCGCGATAAAATTGCGTACCACGTTTGGGTTGGGAAGAGATGTGGCGCACAAAGAAATCCCCAACGATGGCGAAATTGCTTCCCACACTATGTTCGTTGCGTTGCGTCGATTGTAGTAGTTGTTGGAATTTGAAGAAAAAAAAACGGGCTGTCAGAAGCTGCTTCTTCAGGTGCCTTCGGATGCCCTTCGTTGATACATAGGTGTGTTGTCGACGGAGGTTTTCTGAGTTCAGGGTCTCTCCGCGGGGAGTAGGATTAGATACACGTGTTGGGCTTGCAAGACATCAGCGTAGAGTGCTTGTAGAGACAAGTGTGATAACGTCGATTGTCTTCAATTGGCCCACCGGTCGATGAGCCGGGGAGTTAGAAGATAAGATACTGAGCAGCTTGTTGAGGGAAGCCAAGTTAGAATTATCTCCCAATGAGAGGAGAGAGCAGCATGATGAATGAAGTGTTTTTTGTGGGGTGATTACAGCTTTCAATCATATTAAATTGAGCATTTTCAAGATGGGTAAGTTATCATCTACCTATCATTAGAAGAGTCAGATGACAAGCACGTGAAGGCATGATTAAAAAAAATGCAGAACTCTTTCATTCTCTGCAATGCTTTTTGCAATGAATCAATTTATTAACATGCTTCTCACGTGTTTTAGGTCAAAATTTGAATACGTCCTTCCAGTGCCGGTGCGACGGGCGATCTGGCTTTGACGTACGCTTCGAACGCTTCCACATCATTCACCGGCGCAACGACCTTGTTTGTACCGTAGCGCGGGAAAATCTCGAATCCATCGCCACCGTCAGCCAGATACGACACGGTAACTACGCGGTACATCTTGAACGACTCCACCGGCGCGTACCTCGGCTCGGCACAGTCCTGACAGAGGGCATCGACCGACAGCACCCGGTACCCGATCGGGTTGGTGACGTTGTACACGACGCGTAAGCCGGAAACGTGCATCAGGTTCTTCGCGTTGAACCGATGCTCGTCCCAGGACAACTCCGCACCGTGCTCCAGCAAACCAATCAACTGATCACCCCGGAGATCGTAGCATACCAGCTGGTTCTCGAACGGAAGCACCTCGATCAGGTGTTTGAAGGTGATCTCTGTGGAAGAGAGATGAGCAGATGATTAGGAAAATATGATTTTTTGTTAACTTTGAATTGTTCTCACCTCCCGGGACCAAGCTTTGCCTTATGCGACCGACGGCAATGGCAGCGATCGAAGCGTAGCTCCAATGACCTTCCTCTGCTAGCGGCACGAACGCCTCCACCATCGAGTCGGCAATCAGATTACCCAGAATACACTCGCCAAAGTTGCACGGTGGTTTTTGCAGATCCACCGCCGTCGAACCGATCGTACGGCCACCGATGGCATCGATCTGCAGCTTCCACGGTGCTATCGCTTCCATTATCGCGGCATCCGGTACGATCTCGTTCGAGAGGTAGATCGGATTTCCCTCCCATTTCTGGATGGTTCCCTCCGCGTCGAAGTACAGCACGATGTCACCGACCAGCTTGGTGTAGGCCGATGCCTGCACGATCAGTACGCGATGTCCGTCCGGTTGGGTAACCAGCGCCGGGTACTCGGCTGCCGGTGTCATTGGGATGTGATCATTCTTTCCCGTGTACAGGAAGCTGTGCGAATGTCCACCAACGATGATGTCCACATTCGGGCCGGCGTTCGCCGCGATAATATAATCCACGTCCAGTCCGCAATGCGACAGCACGACAATAATGTCCACACCGTCGGCGGCAAGACGATCTGCTTCCTTCCGAACCGTTTCCACTTCGTCCTCAAACACTAGCGCCCCAGTGTCGGCCATGTTATACGTGGTGCGCAAAATTACTCCGATCAGACCAATCTTGCGCCCGGCGCGCTCCAGCACCATCGACGGGCGGAACTTGTTGAACGCCGGTTCCTTGGCGTTGTCCACGTTCACCAGCAGGACGGGCGATTGCAGCGCTTCCAGGTACGGCACCACACCCGCAATTCCATCATCAAACTCGTGATTTCCGACGGTCTGAAACGGGGTGCAAAGAAAACACGTCTTTTGTGACCGACCGCCGCTCCCTCCATGAAAATTGAGAATGTTCTGTCACTTACCACAGCATCCGCCGGCAGCAGGTTGAGGAAGAAGGCCGTCGCATTCCATCGGTGAATGTTGTACCAGAGCGTACCTTGGAAGTTGTCACCAATGTTCAGATATACCGGATTGGTGCGTTTCGCCAGCAGCTCCCGCACGATCGTGACGGTTCGGGCGTACCCACCGAGACACTTTGCGGCCTCATCGGTAGACTTCGGATCGCAGGTAACACTCGCCGCATCGATCTCCTCCCAGTGGGCGTGTATGTCGTTGACGTGGATGAGGGAAAGCGGAAAAAGATGGTCATCTGCCGATGCCACCAGCGGCACCAACGCAAACACCAAACAGCCCAGCAACTTCAGAAACTTGTCCAGCGCCATTTCTACACGGTCTGAACGCTCGCGAAGAAGTGACTACAGAATCTCGTTTCTACCTGCTACGGGTCTTTGGTGGATATAACGGGCAGAGCCACAGGTAATAGATTATTTCCATACAGGTTTACTATCTGCTCTAACGGGAACATATTGAAAAATGATGCTTCTCCTCTCGCACATTCGCAACGCTTTTGTCTGATAACATGTCCAAGGCGATAAGTGAAGGGTGTCAGCAGGTTACATACTATCAGAAGAAGCTTCAATATTTTTCCAGAGCATTGCATGTTTCGAAACTGGTTTTATATCGTTTTTATTCAACGAAAATTTTATTTTTAATGACATAAAATATTAGAACAATGAATCCCAACATCCTGTATCGAGTACTGCCTTGTCGTGATGAGAAATGTAACTGAAATGAAGTGTAACGAGATCTTTGCAAAGGTCTGAAAACTCAGATATTGTTAAAATTTGGGTTTTGCTCTTCTCTCTGTGCAATTTTCGTTCAATTTGTGTACAAAAGACCATCGATACAGGGGTTAATTAAATATTTTATTATACGTCAGTCATAGTGCCTTCCACACCAAGCGTCGAGCTACCGAGCGACCTGCTTCTATTTACAACTCTCCTGTCCCCGTTCTGCGTGCTTACAGCTCATCCGATTTCTTGTTCCGCTGGCGGCGCTTCCTGCGCGTCTTGCTCAGCACCTCGCACGCCTGCTGAATCTCCATGAACCGCTCCTCGGCCGCGCGGCGCTTGCTCTCATCCTTCACCTTATCCGGGTGCGATTCCTTCGACAGGTTGCGGCACAGCGTGTTGATTTCGTTCTGCGAGGCGGTCGCAACGATCCCGAGCACCTTGTACGCGTTCTGCTCCCCGTCCGCATCCATCGAGTCGATGATTTGCTTCCAAACCTCCGCCCAACCGTGATGCTTGGCGAACTGTACCGTGTCGAACAGCGTCTGCTTCAGATCCGTCCACCAGGGCGACTTGAGGAAGTTGTATAGTGCCTCGTGCACCGGCACCTCGTCCCCTTCGCTGTCCGTGATCGTACCGTTGAAGTACACGAAGCAACCCCACAGCGCGAGGTAGACAACAGCAGCTGCGGTCAGTGTTGCCAGACGTCTGCAAGATGGGAAAGTAGAAGAATGTTTAAAAGCGATCCTAGCCTTGTTTCAGGATCTACATGCAATAGAAAAACTTACTTCGTGAGACGCTTCTTTTTAGGAACCTCAAGATTCCATTCCTTAGAGAAGTGGTCGAATGCGAAAGCGCTACAGAAAGCCATCGCGGTGAACCAGTACGCTTCATCCATGACGAAGTATCGCGACAGGTACGAACCGTACGATGCCACCAGACAGTGCCAGAAGACTCCGTTCTCTCGGCCCATATTACCAACCGTCCAAACACCTAAGAATCGAAGTAGCATCTTTGTATCAACAAACGCACACAATCATCCTCTCGTTTGGATCATCCTTAAACTTACCCAACGCCACCCCGAACGGGATGACCCAGTGCAGGAAACCCCAGTCAAGTCCGAAGAACACGGCCTGCGGTATCGCGATCATTATCATCTGTCCCCACCAGTAGCCGATCATGATCGCAAGCAGAAACCGGCCGGTCGAGAACGGTGGCTTCCGGTTCGTGCGCAGCTTTGCGTTAAACTCCTGCACAAACTGTGGATCATCGTTCGCATCGCGCACCATCGACGGTATCTGCAGCACCTCCGCTATCCAGCCGATACCAAAGTACCCGAGCGTGCTCCACCAGATAAATGCCCGGCGATCCTGACGCAGATAGAAGTGATGCACGCCGAATAGTCCACCGAACAGCCACAGGACGTAGGCGGTGAGGACTGATTTACGTTCGTGCTGGTCGACATCCGGTGCGGATTGGAGTTTCAGTGCCCTTTTGGAGGACGTCGACGATGACTTTTCTTCCTTGCTATTGCGACGCTGTTTCGGTTTTTCTTTGGACACTTCCGTGCCTTTCGTATGCTTGGTGTCACCGGTTGCCTTGGATACCATCGGTGATGGAGATAGTTTCTCGCCCATGTCGGGAGTGTAGAAAAGCTGTAAGTTACAAAAAAAAAAAACAAGCAATTAAAGCATGTTCAGTATGATGGTGACGTTTGTATGTTAAAATAACACATTACCACGGATTCTTGGTCGTACATTCTTTGCTTTTCTTATGTTTATAAAAACCTATAGTTTTTGAACGATCATGTACTATAAACTTCTTGGAGAAGGATGTCAATCTTTGTCGATTGAATCTAGAGTAAACTAATCGAATAATCGATTGATAAACTGGGTAAAATTAATAGAAATTTCTAGTCCACACGCTTATAGCTAGATCACTTTCGAACACGCAAACTACAACTGGCTCCTCGAGCACATTCACTTGGATCGGCGTGTGCAAAAGATAACGCTTAGGTACACGTCAGTCTTTGCCGCAATAGTTTGCGAATAATGCACGTGCGTAAACACAGTCTAAACCACATGTATCCATACGATAGCATAGTTTTCTCTCCGCGTTTCAAAAGCCACGAACAACACGTCGCGTCGTTGATAATCGATTGTCTACTGCACGGTGTGTAAGCACATTTTTTGAGCAGGTTAACATGTCCAACCAGCTTCAAATAACTTTACTCAAAGTCAAGTTACGTTACGTTTTGCTTGCGACAGAAATCTGCATCCAAAACACCGATCTTTATTACGTCTATTCATTTGTGCTTCTACTTTTCTGTTTGCATTCAATTGAGCACAACCTATGGGGGTTTTGATTCACAACTTTCACTGTACTTCTGGAGCTAGGTATGTGAGCATGAGCGCGCAAAGTATGTCACCGAAAGTCGCGATCGTGCGCGTGTGCGCTTCGAGAACGACACGCTTTGCAGTGTCGCCTTTGTTTAGGCTGTTGCTTTTCGTTTATTTTAAAACAACTTGGAACCAAGACATTTTGTGTCGTCACGATTTTTCACCAACTTCCACAACACAGCACATTCCTATTAAGCCCACGGGTGAAGCGGAACGAGAAATTATTTCTTACACCCGGTCTTGCTCGTTCTTCTTGCAGTTCTTGCTGCGGCTGTTTCGAACCTCAGCCATATGCCGGCGAAGCAACCGGCAGAAGAGAATTTCTACCTTAACGATTCTGATGATAATGATGACGCACCGGAGGAAGGCCGCTGGATTTATGTTCCAGGCTCTTCTTTCGTCTTTTGCTTCATCACATTCGCTGCCTGGGCCATTTCTTAAGGTGTATGTGTACGATGCTTGAAGAGCAGTATAGCGGAAGAAAGTACCGTTATGCTGGCCGCCTGTTCGTTAACGCATTCGCTGCTCGCCCACTCTAAACAGCTTACTGCCAGCAAATTTGCTCGATTTTCCACTTGTAGCTTGTACTGATGCTTACCTTTTTTTAGTTTAGTGTTGATAAAACTGTATGAAAAATGTTGCTTTTTTGGAACTGCACTGATTGATGCAACAGAGCTTGCTCCGCCGGAGCTACCGATGCACACAAACCGAGACGATCTTCGTTACTGACGATGAGTCCGTCCGTGTCGGTTGGCGTGTGTCTTGACCTACAACGATCGTAGCGAGTGAAAAAGCGAAATCGTACAGGTAATCGTACCAATACCAACGAGGCGTGCATGCACCGGACCGAAACGAGAAGCAGCCAGGAATCGAGACAGACAAAGCAGCATGTCCGGAGACACATTGTTCAGGAGATCGTGCCTACTAGGAGCTCCAAACTCCTGATTCCAATCCCGCACGAAATATCCGGTGGTCCTGTAAGAATACGAGCCCGGTCAGAGTACGTTAATGCCCGGTGTGGAGTAGGAGAATGAAGCACGAGTCGGTGGCAAAGGCCGGAATACGATGTCTTGGGGAGCCGGCCGGACTCATGTCCCACCCGGATCTGGAGGACTATTGGCGACCAGGCCACGAAGTTCTTAACCTTGAGCAGGCCAAGGAAAGAGAGAGGGAGAGTGGTCTCGGTGCATCGGAACCTATTCGCAAATCGTCTTTAAAGTGAGCTGAGGGAGTGAAAATTCAAAATCGTTCTGGGCTGATTTTCTTGTCCCTTACATTCAACGATGGTTTGTTTGTTCAGACAAGTCAATGGTTAGAATTGGTTAGAAGTGCTCGACGGTGCGTCAAATTTGGTCCCGAAACGGCGCCGCAGCCCATAGTGAGGCCGAGCTGCGCGACGCGGCGAGGAAAAGAGATGCAAAAAATTCAAGTTCCATACAAACGAGAATTGCGCGAGGGAGACGAAACGAATGCACACTGTGACTATTTAAAACACAAAACGGCAATGGTAATTTTTATTAAAATATATTTAAAAGTGACTGCCACGACGACACACAGAAAGCAGATGAAACATGATTAAGATGTGTGTTACTATTTTGAACAGATAGGAGACATTTGAGCAGAGTTTACAATAACAACACACAATAACTCGAAATATCATAAATTTCCCACTCAATCTAAAGCAATCACTCATCATCAATGTGTAGCACGTCAGCTTGAATACATCTATGTAGAAATCACCACTCCTTTGTATGAATGTGTGCTTTTAACCGAACATTTACTGGGAAATCTGTAAGATTGAGAGATACATTTTAAAGTAAGCGTTTAAAATGTCTCGGAAAGGAAAGATAACGTCACATGTTGTACTTACAACTGCGTTCAAATAGTGCAAAAGAGGAAAAAAATGATTCAACCATGCACTTTTACTTCAATCTAAGCTCTGTCTAACAAAGGATGTTCTAACAAACGATAGATAATTTTCCAATTTCTTTCTAACTTTCGTTTTTGGGGTTCTATTGTTCCCCAAAACGATATTCAATTGAGTATTGGAATGTAAACTTAATCGAAATTTGAAATTAGACACTACTGATGATTGCAAACTCTTTCTATACTTACTTAGCAAATTTTCAATATGTTACTTCAATCTGCAAATGCCAGAACGTTGGCAACCCCGTTTGTTATCGTTGTAGCTCGCAATCTGCTCGTGATCATCTTACGGATAGTAATCTTCCACCCACCGTCCGTTTCTTTCATAAAATCCGACAAAATATATCCACTATAATATTTGTTTTGTTAATTTCAACCAGTTTATTTGCAGTGTCACTGTCGTTTAAGTTATGATAGTTGATGATGATGAGTGAATTATAGGGCTATAAAATATAGTTCTCAATAAATACCGCAACTTTGGTCATCGAATGTTCTGCTTCGAACGCTCTCGGCATATGTTTTACGTCGTGTTTTGTTTTTAAATTGTCTTACTAAATAGCGTTTCTTGAGCCGTTCCGATTCTGCCTTCATAAACTTTGGCTAACCGCGCTCCGTGCACTTTCTCGCGGAGAGGTAGCCATTATCGATCGGTTCCAGGGTTGACGAATAAATAGTATTTGTTTTTTGTTTTTATCGTACTGCTAATGTTTTCATCGCGTTTACTTTAGTTTTGATTTGTAGAAATTGTAGTTTAGATTTTTTTTTCTATCATCGCTTTATACTAAACCCATCATTCTTGATAGGAACAAATCAATATTCTAGCGTACGGTGAATAGAAATCGATCTGATTGTGGCGAAACGATTATCAGTCGGCTAATTTGTCAGCTGATGATATGTTCAACTGCTTTACGCTTTAGCAGGCGAAGGTGGAAGAATCTATTCGACCATAGGCTGTGATAATGATGATTACGCACCTATTACCTTACAAATGGTAGCCAATTAAAACGCTCCTGATAGGCACGGTTAGTGCGAGATGGGCATCGATGGACTTGGTATCGTTTATAAAAGGACACAACACAATCGATTTTCTAAAATATTCCTGGTAAATGTTGTAATTAGGGGGCAGTGTTAACAGAGCACTCAATTTGGAATGGATCGATGGCTTGGAATGTAATACATAACAGAAACATTATAAATAAAAACGAAATGTAAACCTAGGGTATAAATGGAAGCAATAGCATTTGCATCCATCATCGTTGTTACAACTCTATTGCACACTGTCACGGCCACATATGCA
Source organism: Anopheles farauti No. 4 (assembly GCA_000956215.1). Taxonomy (NCBI): domain Eukaryota; kingdom Metazoa; phylum Arthropoda; class Insecta; order Diptera; family Culicidae; genus Anopheles; species Anopheles farauti No. 4. The sequence goes on along the minus strand of JXWZ01006327.1, from coordinate 9,468 downwards.
GAAAATATATCAAATAATGTCACCACACCATACCGGAACGGTAAATACGATCTCTAATTAACGAAAAAAAAAAAAAACATACACAAAACTAACCTCAATCGGTTTAAATCCGCCTGCACTCTCCTTACATTCAGTAAATTCAAATTACCGTCGGTATAATTAGCGCGATGCAGTTATTGATGGGCGATTTTCGGGCTGCCGGATTCGAAGTGGATTGCTGTTCGCGGTTCCACGCAACGTTCCGAGCATTGGATTTGGCTCGAATTTTGGGCGATTGTTTACAACCGAACTGCAGCATTGGTTTATCAAATCCGTTCCATCGGCTGGTGTGGATGGAAACCGGTGGACGATGGTGCTCATTATTTCACTATACATATGAATCATAAAGCGCGCATATAGATTAACTCATTTTGGCGTGTCCTGCTGGTGGTGACGTTTTGTGTTTTGAATAAATAAAAATACGAGTAGAACCGTGTGTGACGCATTAAATAAGCCTAACAGCAGAACGGAAAACCACAAACCAGGAGCTTTGTAATGAATTTGACGTCGTGTAAGCTGAATGCGAAATACAACAGAAAAATCCAGCTACCAAAATAAACTTAAATGTACATCATCACGCCGGCACGCACGGATAGCGCTGACGGGCGTGTGGTTAACCACAAAAGCTGCACCGGAAATCGGACCTGGTAGTGATCCAGTCCGTGGTTGGTTTCAGTCTGTGCGGGTGGTCGCTTTCAAAGTGGTTTGTTTTCAATCGAATTTCCAGTCCAACTTTGCACCGTTTCCGGGGTCACGAGTTATGGTGCGCGTGTGCGCGAAGAGAAATGACAATGTGATGTTGGGGTTTTTTTTTAAATTAAAACAGATCATTCCGTTTTCTGTTCGTTCAATACTGCCATATTAAAGCGTTTAGATAATGGAGAAAAGGCATAATTGCGTTACGCCCATGCCGTAGGGTTGTGTCTTGGCTAAATTGGCACCTAAAGGTATGCGGTATTTTTGTTTTACTCGTAGTGTTTGTTTTACATTTTAAACCAAGATGCATAGTAAATGAATTTTTTTGCATAAATCATGCCAAATTGGTAAACAAGTATAATATTAAATGTATTTTTGTAAAATAAAAATTGAACTCGCACAGCAAAGTGCATACCTTTAGGCGCATTTTATCTTAAACACAAACCTTTACCGAAGACGAGGGATTTAGATGCTATTTTGCACTGAGTATGAAACTAATTTTGAAATAAACTAAATTCAAAACCATCTTTCCGTCTTCGATAGATCTCTCGCAAACACGTTGGCGTGCTCCTCCGCTCCGCACTATCCCACCGGCCCAACGGAAGGAATCTCGATGTCGCTGATGCTCTTGACGCGTCGATGTTGCGCGTACTTCGGGAGCGTCGCGTGCCCGCTGTCCATCGGTGGTGCGCTGACGCGATTGTTGGCCCGATCGGGCCCCGTTGCCGGCGGTGCCATCGATGGGTCGATCGATCTCGCGCCCGTCCCACCCGGTATGGGCGGAGGCGCCGACGTCGGTGGCGGCAGATGGTGATGGTGGAAGAAGGCCGGATGACTCTGCAGCGAACCGCCGACCGTGGCGTAGATGCCACCCTCGCTGCTACTGAAAGAGGGCGTCGGGGAGGTCGAGCTGTACACGCTGTTCTTATCGGATCCGGCCCCACTGCCACCGCCGTTGCTGCCGCGTGGTTTGTAGTTCGTGCTCATCCGGAACGCTTTCGTCAGTGAGCCCTGTGGTGGAAGTGCCGAAAGGAAAACCCATTAGCGCGCTGGTAGCTTTTAATCGATAATTGAGGGATTAAAACTGGGGAAGGATTTGGAGGCCTCAAACATCGGAAGCGATTTAAACTACATTAACGGCGGGTACGTTGGTGTGGGATGTATTGATAAATTAAATTTTGCGGAAGAATTCTCTCGGAAGATAAACCTCTTGGACGCGTACGACATGACATGCATTTTTAATGTCGTAAATTATATTTAATGTAGACAATGCTAGTAAATTTCTACTGGACTTATTTAACGTGCAAAAGGAGATCACTACTTCTAATTTGTAAATCAAATGTCTACATTGCATGCTGTTGCGATATCAAGTCCCGATAGAAGTAGGGCAGAAAGCATCAGATTGCAGCAAAACTTTTCCCCGTCTCGAGCTCGAGTCAGCGGCAATTAGGAATCCGCTAGGATGGTGAAAAGCTATAGCTTAATTTTTCGTCTCGCGGTAAAACTTTACAAACTTTTATAAGCGCGGTTCATTACTACAATTAAATTTAAGTTACACTTCAACTCGCCTAACGAATGCGAAGTGTAGCGGCAGAGTTTGATGGCTGCCTGCCCACTCATGTATCGATTGAACGGTGCCTTTCGCTTCAACTGTTACGGCGACCCGTTCTAAGTAAGCACAGGAGCAAAGTTTGCCGAACTTCCGGACAAAAAAATCTCATCCTCATGCGGAAGGAAAGCGAGAAGCGGAATGCAAATTCGAATTGTTCATGTTACTTCCGGGTTTAGAAGCAAAATTCTGCCAGCTATGGCAGTGTGGGCGTACTTTCTTCGTGGGAGGCATGCCAATGTTGGCACTTCCGCTTACCGTACCTGAGATCCTTTCCAGGCGGCGAACTGTTGTTGTTTTGAGCCGTAGTTGTGTTGCATCCAGTTTAGTGAAAATGTTATCGTTGTAATCCATCGGACGGGTGGACGGTGGTAGGAGGAGTGTTGATTGTTAAGTGAACGAGCATGCACAGAGAAAATATACGGGGTTTAGTTTTAAATGGGTTTGGGTTTGAATGAAGGAGCAAGCATCGGGGGGTTGGGAAGGAAAATCAAACATTGAATTTGTAATGCAATAGTTTGCTTATAGACATCCATTTCGCAGATGAACCACACAAGGTGAATTTCTTACGAATGCAGTGTATGAAAGGGAAAACACTATTTCTAAGGAATTAATGGGAAACAAAAGTAGAGGGGAAACAATCCTTTCTTAAAACTAAATGTTCACATACCTACCAAGTCGATTGCTTATTCATGGAATGCATTAATTTGTTGGACTAATTCTCGGTAGTTTCATATACATTTTATGATGCGTGTTTGAGCCTACAAGTGATCGTTTACTTCACGTTTATAGCTAATGGTAACTAATAACAAGTGATGCATTCAATTGTGTATTCAATTTCAGTAAAATCAGTAAAGCGTTAAACGATAAATTTAGATGTTAAATTTTTCACGGGCTTAAGAGAATAACTAACCGGTTTTAGTTTTGTTCTGTTTTAACTGTATATCGAACTAATAAATTTACCATATGGGAGATGGCAAAAAAATGTAATAGGATTATTAAATATTTTACCGCTTCGTACCAAAAGTTTAAGTGTGTCAAAAACGAATTTTTAAAAGAAATTGCCTCGTTTCCGAGCTCTAGATTGAATAAAAACTTAAATAAAAAAATGGCTTTTTCCTAGGGAATAAACAAGGGTTGTCAATTTTTGGACAGCATACTACATTTAAATTATATTATATATTTATAATATATTAAAAATATAATATATTTTTCATTTTCCCGTCGATAGCACAACAATCGGTGCTGGCACAGCAGTTGGGACACTTACCCTACACAAAATAATAGCATAAAAGTTGATTGTTTTATTTTATTTCTAAGAATTTTTATGCCGATTTTCGGAAAAATGATTGAATGTCATTTAAATTTATATGTAGATCTGAACATTTGGTCTCGTTTTGTGTCATAACTATAAATAAGGTAGTTGTTATTGTTTTTTGCTTTCAATCAGGTTCAGTCTAGAGTGTGTATTTTTATCAGTTGGCTTTATTTATAACTAAGACTCATTTCCAATTTAAATTATGGCTTATTGGAGTACATAATTAATAGCTCTTGCCGTATTAGTTATATTCAGTTTCAGTTAGTTTTCATTCGTTGTTTGATAAATAATAAATGATGGTGTAGCTGCATAAGTTTTTCCACGTTACATGCAACAGCCCTGTAAATGGTTAATAATATGTCTCATCCTCGGGGATGAAGTGGGAAGAGAGCGGGCTTCTAAGACGCGATACAGCGCAAAAATCACGTTCCGCCAGTGTTTACCATCGTGCTGCAGCCGCCGCTGCTTTCGATCGGATCCCAAAAGAGCGTGTCCTTGGAATTGATACCCATTTTTACGGTTTCCGCGGGTTTCCATGTGGTCGTGTTGTCTGACAGACAAATAAAGGGAACCGATTGCCCATCGGCATACGGCTGGAAGGGCCATTTCATGCCACGTGCTGTTAGTCGTTTGCACAACCGATTTCGAGTAGGGTGGAAAGGGGTTTCCAAGTGCCTTTTCTCCCTTCAGTTTTTTTTAATGATTTTTCATCCCGTCGCCATACAGACGTAACATTAAAGCGTGCAGGTGGATTGTAATGTGCACTAAGTTGCTGGCGAGATAAGGCTCAGTTGAGGGAGGAAACATCAGCAAGTGTCTGCCGGTGCATTAAATTTAATTTAATAATGCTTTCGCCCTATCACAACCGCCTGACAGGGCGCGAAGAGCTAGATGGCTTTCAATTCTTGCGCCTCTTGCAAAGTATATAATTTTACGTAGAAATAAAGTATCCATTGTTCGTGTAGCCGCTGCACCACACATCTCCTGTTCAGTGTACCAACCACAAACTTCTTGCCATTATGTACTTGCCGGCGACGGGACCGGGGAGCTCACTTTCATGTCAATTTAATTCCTCAACCGCAACGGTTCCATGATGAACCGCAGCCTAGTCAGTTTTATGGCGATGATGTAGTAACACTTGCCACCATCGCACCGTACGACCGTTGGTATGCAAATGATCCTGCTGGGCGGAAGGAAGCTAACATGCTGGCACGGAATGCGGCAAGTGATCTGGAGCTAGAGCTGGAGAGGACCGGGATGAGACCGGGACGAACGTGAAAAGGCCTCATTATGCAAACTGGATTCGATTCCAGCTGATTGATTGGCTGCTTTCGCTCGGAATGAAGCTTCAGTTTCACAGTCGATTAAAGTGCGGACAGCGAATATCGAATGTCTTTGTTGGTGGCATGACTTTTTTTCTTCTTTTGGTTGTTGTTGGTGCAATTGAAATGAATCCCTTCTCGTAAGTGGCTAGAGCGGGAGCGTCTTAAATAACAGCCGTTCAAAACCACCCGTTCAGTTTGGGTTGGGCAGCATTATGGGATTTCTCTCCAGCGCCATGTACAACCGACCCCTGATTAGCTGGCTGATGACTGGCATTTGGTAATTTGCCTTTGATGCTCCTGGGTAATCTAGTCCCCGTCATCGACCACAACGACTTCGGTCGGTCCGATCGTATCATCCGGCGGCCGTAATGGGAACACTAATAGAACTGACAAATGCAGTGCATGCAGTTTGAACTCGGCCATTTGCTTCCGGGCAGAGGACAAACCGGTGCTGGCACCCAATCGTACACACGTGCCGGTCAAGGTGGTTTGCAGCGGAGTTCGAATACGACCAGTGCAGGACGGTGGCTCGTGCTGGGCTTTAATATCACTTCAAACTAGCCGACAGAGCCTACAATTTGTGTGGCTTTCGATGGGAATGGGTTGTGAAGGCGCAGAGACGCTTTGGGTGGAACTAGATATGGTCGAATCTGTTTAATCAATAAAACAGACCTTACTGAAGATGATTATGGGGATTTTAAAAGAATTGTCCAATCCGATCCTATTTTATCTTATTCATGTTTTTATCTATTTTTTTGTAACTACCGCATGGAGCGTAAGTGATGTAGGTAGATTTTAGGATGGATAGAAACGTTTGTGCGTGTGTTTATAACATACATAAGCAATACACAAAAACATACTTTTTAGTTTTGAGCGTTGTGGAGAGAAACGCTAAATTTTGCACAATTTTCAATATGCTTTTAATAATATTTGCATTTACATTGGAACGTGAACGTGTTGGGGTTTGAAACAACGCGACGGTGTATTTCGAGGATCCAGAAACTTTGTAAAACCTTTGTCATTCACGACCAATGTACGATAATGTGTCAACGCACTTTCCAGTGTATTATTTGCCAATTTTGAACTAAACCCTTACCATTGTGCAACTGATAATAATGGAGGATAAAGGGAGAATAAACGTACCACGTTATGAAGCTTTCTTGTGCCCGTAATAAAATAAAGGCCGCTTGGGAGACCACACCCTCGGTGGTGGTTCCAATTTTTACGTGCCCAGTCCCGGAAATGGCGCCTAACGCCAAGTAGGGCAGAGGGCAGTTAAAATCGTTTATTAGCGTTACTTACAATGTAACGAATCGTTTCGCGCGGCCACCGGGTAGGCTATAAGTGGCAAAAAAAAAACGATATGGCGAAAAAGTCGAAGGTTTTATTTTACGATGGTTTAAGTCGCGGGGGCGATAATGTTCGCAACCAATTTAGCCTATGAAGTTTGTTGCTGCAAAACCGTGCAAATGGCTCCGGAGCCATTTTCTAGTGCAATTATAATTATGATTATTTTCTGCTGAATTCTGTTGAAAGACATGACACGAAAAGGACATGAAAGTTTGTTTGAATGCAAAACGCTTAAATATTATAATGCAAATATGAAATAAAAAATTTACAATGAACCATTAATCAGCGTTTGACCGGAAAATGCATTTCCCTCCAATGAATCGTACTCGTTTGCACCATAAACGTTCCATATTGGTATCACTTTCGGCGAAGAGATTATTAATTTCACTCGTCAAACACGCATTTGCTGTGTTCTCCATAAACACGCCACTAAATGCTCTTTGTTCAGGCCAAATGCACCCCTCCCACGGTTGCCACACATGTTTTCGGTGAGCTCAGAAGCAATAAAATAGTTTCCAACCATAAGCCAGACCAGAACGAGCAAATAGCGACATTTCATCCCGCTTTCGGCAACGCATTTGGTGCCTTTGATGGTTGTTCGTTCGAATTATGATGCACCAGCTCCTGTTGGCCGACGGCACGGGCGAGCGGAATGTGATAATGCCAGCAAACGTTGAAACGTCGCCACCGATCGATAAAAGCTTTCGCACGTGCATATTCGCGTGTGTTTAGCTTTGCTCTCCGGTACGTGTCTGTTCGGGCAGCAGTATATGAACACACTGGACTGCAAAATGCAAACCGAACTGCACTCCGCAATTGATCGGATGATGGACACTCCGGATGGGTAGAATTGAAGCATAATTGGAAAAGTTTCTCATGTACTCATGTCCGTATGGGTTATAATCACGGCTTCATATGCTGCCTATATGACGACCGGGTTTCAACCACTCACACTTAGGGTAGGAGTTTGGCAAAATTGTTATAAACTGGTATATTATTTTGCAGCAGCGAGACTCGATATGTTAAAAAAAATAACCCCAGAAGTCAGTTAAAGGCAAATTCTAGTTTTTTTCTGTCTACCTTGGGGAAAGATACAATCAGAAAAATACGTATTCAGTTTTTCGATAAGCCAATGGGAAATCTGATTAACGTTACGTTCAATTTTAAGCGTATCGATACCAAACAGTATTCATCGAATAATTGAACTGTGATTAATGTGATGATATTATTATTAATTGTTGATTTTTTTTTTACAAAATATAACGATATTAAATTCCTACCTTCAATCCCTTCAATCTGTTTAGTTTTACTAAACTTTATTGAATTCAGCATATTTTGGCTCATTTTCGATCTTATTTTTAACGAAAAATTAGACCAAAAAACCGGTATTCTAGTGGGAATGTGATTTACTCGTAAAATTTGGATTTTCATTCCCATTTGGTATCGCTCCGAACGTTTGTGTAGACAGTTCACGACCACCACTAACGATCGATCCATTCATTCACAACCTTTCTATAATCGTTTTTTTTTCTTCTAATAAGCAAAACCCATCAACAGCATCTGTCACATTGGGGAGACGGTAAAATCCGGCGGGAACGGATGAAGAGCCGCCAGAAACATGGTCGTCATTTATGACATTGATTTGACAATGTTTTCTCTTGCCTTTCAATAGCAAAGGGCTACAAAAATGGCTTACAGAATAAGAAAAAAAAAAGATTTCTCCACTCGATTGACGCACGGAAGGATGAGCTTTAGAAACTGTCACACCGGAGGTATCGGGAAACGGTCGGGCAAACAATGCCACCGGGTGGAGTCGGATCGGAAAGCTACCGCTAGCTTTGCTTTTACAGAAAATTGTTTTTCTCAACCGTGTTTCGTTCGTCGCACGGGTTGACACCCTCCACCGTCGCAGAGCAGACGAAGGTGATGCTCAGCAATGGCGGCCAGTAATCAGGCCAAGATTTACAACATGATCGATCGCTCGCGTAACTTTCGAAAAACAAAATAGAATTTTCCTCTCCTCCTAGCAGTTCTAGCTGCTTGAGTTCTTTGAAAGCTTCATTTCACTTCCGTCCATCCAGCAGCCGGTTCCGAGCGATCACGTTTCATGTGCTTTTTGCTGTTTTTTTGGAATGAGTTCTTTGAAGTTTCACTGAGGCGAATCTTATGATGTGCGTACGGCGCATCCCAGCAACGATAAATCGATACCAAATACCTTTAAAGGACATGCTGGCAATTCTTATGGTGATATTATAATCGTTGGTTTTTAGTACGCTAAATTATCGCTTAAGTATGAACACAATATATGTATTTTCTATTGGATTTTATCACGTAGAGAACGACTGTGGAATTGTTGCACAAAGGGTTGTAATGTCGTTTTCGCTTGGCAAAAGTAGAGAACATCACCTGTACCACCCATTTGCTCGTAAAAGAGGCCACCTAGTATTTATTTTTTTTTTTTCCGTTTGCTTATCAGACGACATAAGCCTGTGCTTGACATCGAATGCATCCGATCGAACAATCGACAACGGGACGCGTTTCCAGAGATTCGCAAGTAAAAACTCTACAGCGTGTGACCGACAGGTTGGAAAGAATCTCTGCCCGGAGGCACTACTATCGAGCAAGCAATACTGTACTGAACTGCAATCGATACAAGCGCTTCCTGCAATGGCGAGCTGATTGTTTGTTGGGTAAAAAGTGCACCCGAGTTTCAGTTGTGCAGTCGATTGGTGGAGAGAGAGAAAACAAGACAAGAGATCCCGGCAGCTTCCACGCTGTCAGGACCCAGTTTCGGAGTGAGATGAAGTAAATGGAAATGTCCACTGCAGCGGAATAAAACACACCATAATTGTGACATTATAGTTTTTTTTTTGTTTAAGAATGAGGGAAGATTAGAATTCTACTACTTTCATACACACAGTATAATTTATAATTCAAACATGGATGGTTTAGACAATTAAGTTTTCTTGCTTTCCATTTGTGTGTAAAAGTTTTTATAAGGCTTCATAATGCATCCTATTGGTAAAAGATAATGTCGAAAGATAATATACAACATAAAACGCATGTTTCAACATTTGGCCAATTTGTCACCAAACAACGAATATTATTAATTTGTTTTATTTCTATTAAAA